>JANHGL010001920.1:0-17988 GCA_024611195.1 Ceyx melanurus
GACAGCCGCAGCAGGCGCTCGCCCTCGGCCGGGGCCGGACGCTTCAGCCGCGCCCGGCGCGGGAGGGGCGGCCCCTGCGCCGGGCGAACCGGCCGCGCCCGGAGGGAAGGCGCTCCCCCGAAACCGCTGCTCGCTGTAGTCAGGCGACTTCCGGCGCCCCGCACGGCGTCATCACCGCTCTCTGTCGTACTGGAGCCGTTTCCGTCCGTGCCGGAGCCGTGACGCGCCGCGCCTGGGGGCCAGCCCCGTTGCCGCCGCCCGCGCAGCCCGGACGGAGCCCGCTGTCGGGCGCGCGAACTGTGCGGCTGCCTGGGGAGAATTGGCCGGCGCTGGCCGCGCTGAGGCGCCCGCAGGCGGAGCATGGCTGCAGAGGAGTCCCGCTGCCTGCTGGGTCACCCTGCTTCGGACTCTGAGCCGAGGTGAGCGCGGCCGCCGCGACCCGCCGCTCTGGCCGGCTGGGGGACAGTGCTGCCTGTCCCGGAGCTCGGCCGCGGCCCTTAGCGCTGTCGCCGGGGCGAGCTCGGAGCCCTCGGCCAGGCCCGCCCGAGGTTGCCGGCCCTAGTAAGGAGCTGGAAGTGGTGTGCGGGGGCTGTGTAATCCTTGTCGGCCTCTTCTGCCTTAGAGTGCAGAACAAAAAGCTGTACCTGGCCACGTTCGCTGCTGTCCTGGGACCGCTTAGCTTTGGCTTCGTGCTAGGCTATAGCTCACCTGTTATTCCAGAGCTGAGGAAAATCAACGACCCTCAATTAAGATTGGACAGCAGACAAGCCTCGTGGTTTGGGGTAAGTGTCTGTACGCTGCATTGCCATTATGTGATTTCACTTGAAAGCATAGGTCAGGAAGATAGTCTGCATGTGATAGGGTCATACTTCTCTTAATAGTGACCCTAATGTAGACTTTAATAATGAAATCCATTTTTTTTCCTAAACTTGGTGGTTGAGCCGTTTTATTCCAGGGTAATGGTGCTGTTCTACTTTGATAACTCTGTTAGCATATATTAATAAATTTTCCTATTATTTGAACAATTTTGGTGCTACAATGTCTTCTAGCCATCCTTATGTTTCTTAATTGAACCTGTTGAGGCACCATAGAAAATAAATTTCAATAGTTCAATCCATCAATGTAGGGAATATTTGGGGTTTTTTTTGATACAGGCTGGGCTTCATGTTAGTGAAAATAAATTCTTCAGGGCTTTAAAAGCTTTTGAAAGGTCTGTTTGTGAATAGACATCTGTAGACAGATCAATAAACAATTACTGCTGGTTTGTTTTGGGGTTTCTTTGGAAGAGCTTTGTATGTAATAAGAAAATTGCTGTTCGTTTGCAGTGAGTAGCGCTTCTTGACTATGTTATGATTAAGAAGTTAATGTTTTATATTGATTTTTAAAACACCTCCCCATTCTTGCCCATTTTTATAGAATGTGCTATTTGCTTTTCAATATTTTAAAAGAAATTACTGTCTGTTATTTATTTTCATATTTCTTTGGGGTTTTTTTAAACTTGTTCTTTGAAGTCAGTAGTAACATTAGGAGCTGCTGCTGGAGGAATACTAGGAGGCTGTCTCGTGGATAAAGTTGGGAGAAAGCTGAGTCTAATGCTATGCTCAATACCATATGTTTTTGGATATATGGTTATTATATGTGCTCAGAATGTTTGGATGCTTTATTTTGGTCGAATGCTGACGGGCGTAGCCAGTGGAATAACTTCACTTGTTGTTCCGGTAAGTCATACGCGTTTCTGGGGGGGAAGGAGGTGTGGTTGTTTTTTTGTTCATTTGTTGGGGTTTTTTTTGTTTCTTTTTTTTTCCATTATAAAAGGTGGCTTGAGTGAAGTAAATAAATAACTGTAGCCAAGGCAGTTTATAAGGATTTGGAAGAAACTGATTTTTTTAATAGAATTATATTTTGTTTGTTTTAAATCATGAGGATAATATAAATAAAACAAATATTGTTTTTTTTCAGTGGTCCTTCTGTCATATGTGTTTCTTATACAGTGATGTGATTTTTCAGATTATTAGTCCTTCATTTGATTGTTTCTGTTTATGTTCTACTATAATCTAGTAATCTAGTAATACTAGATTAGTAATATCTAGTATACTTATTTCTTCAAAATACTTACATAGACCATTGGAGGGAGGTGGTATTCTGGGGTTTTTTTTCCTATTATGTAATCATTTTTGTTGGAAAAGACCTCTAGGACCATCAAGTCCAACTGTCAACCCACTGTGACCCCTACACCAAGCCCTGAAGTGCCATGTCTACACGTTCTTTGAACCTCTCCAGGGCTGGTGACTCCACCACTTCCTGTACAGTGCTTTACCATTTTTTCTAATATCCAGTGTAAACCTGCCCTGGCACAACTTTGGCCCGTTTCCTCTTGTCCTGTCACTAGTTACCTGGGAGAAGAGACCAACACCCACCTCACTACAACCTCCTCTCAGGGAATTTTAGAGAC
Organism: Ceyx melanurus; assembly: GCA_024611195.1. Taxonomy (NCBI): domain Eukaryota; kingdom Metazoa; phylum Chordata; class Aves; order Coraciiformes; family Alcedinidae; genus Ceyx; species Ceyx melanurus. The sequence continues at coordinate 2,453 of JANHGL010001920.1, forward strand.
CAGTAAGGTCTCCCCTCAGTCTTCTCCATACTAAACAACCCCAGGTCCCTCAGCCACTCCCCTGTGTTCTCCAGACCCCTCACTTATTTCTCTGGATCTGCTCCAGCACCTCAGGATCTTTCTTACCCGGCAGCACCCAAACCTGACTCCGGTGCTCAAGCTGTGGCCTCCCCAGTGCCAGGGCACCATCCCTGCCCTGCTCCTGCTGGACACTTTCTGATCCAGGCCAGGATATTTCCATCTGCTTCTACTAGTCTTACATTTCACTAAACTTCTTTGCTTGTGAATAAATTATGGCTGCTCAAACATCCTGGAATAATGCCCACGAATGATTTCTGATTCCATTTAACTGTTAACCTTCTGGATAGTAACTTTTCCTATATGTTAATGAATGTATGTGCAGTAAGGAAATGGAGATAATTAATACTGTTGTTGTCTGTCTTCAGTGGTATCATTTGACCTTTTGGGTCTAGCTGAATAGGTAGTAAGTAGTATGAAATAAACCATTTAGAATTAAAGTTAGTTTCTTTTTTGGTGGTTCCAGCATTTCTAGATTTTGGAGTGAGATGCAGGGTAAAAATCAAAGTATAAGAAGTTCTCATAATGAAATACTGAATAAAGGCTCATTCATTATCATTCTAGACAATTATAAAAGTCGGGGTGATAGGGTCTGAATTATAATCTTGTGCAACTTTCTCTGTTGTTGGAAGTTTGGTTGCTTAGAGTGTTGTGTTAATGTCTTTGGAGGAATTCTATCTGCTTTACAAATGACTGCTTGCTTGTTTCATGGAGCTGAGCCCTAAGTTCCCATATGTAAAGAACAGCATGGCCCACAGCCAACTGAAAAGATCTGACTACACTGAAGAGGGAGGAGAATGTCATATGTAATACCAAATTTTTGTAGTAAATTGTTGTAAATTGCTGTAAATTGTTCTTGAAATAAGGATTACTTATTTTCCTTCCAGAAAAAGTATATGAGGGATTTATTTTTTATGTATACAACTTAAACTGTAGCCCCTGACTTGGGTCAATATATTTAAAAAATAGCTGAGAAGTTTAATATTGGATGAGGTGTAGTGCTGTTCATATATACTGTGTACAGATGACCTCTCAGTTTTGAACTTTGTAGAGAATTAAATAATTTGCAGTCTTTACATTCAATTAAAAATTTAAAACTTGCATTGCAAGCAGTTTTATGCATGGCTTGGGTTATATGCTTATGCAAAGACTGTTCCAAGCCCTAGACTGCTTTGTGATGATGTGTTTCTTTTTGAATACAAGTAACAAAAGAAGCTCTTTACTAATGCAAGGTTGGTCGCTTCTGGAATACTGATACTGTCATCATTCTTCTGGCCTAGTTCCTCTCTTTTTTCCCCCTGGTTTTTAATAATGTCAATATGTTTATGAGATGGTACTTTGCTACTCCCATTTTATTGAGGCTTTTTTTAAGGAGGAGAGTTACTAGGTAATGCATCTGTTTTTTCAGAAATTAATTACTTACCCAGTCCTTGATTCATAATTGGATAGAAAGAATTATTAGATGTTTTCTCCCTATGTTTTAGGTGTATATATCTGAAGTATCTCATCCTAGAGTCCGTGGTATGCTTGGCTCTTGTGTTCAGTTGATGGTGGTGACTGGCATACTGGGAGCCTACATTGCAGGTATCGGGGTTAGGGCTCTAGGTTACAAAAAAGAATTAGCATGTGTATTGAAAGAGCTGCACTTAAGAACTGAAAGTAAATTCTAATTTGTTTGTACAACCAGCTGATGTTCAGTCTTCTTTTTTTTTCTCCCCACCCAGGAATAACAGTGCAGTGGCGCTGGCTGGCAGTGCTGTGTTCTCTCCCACCCTGCATCATGGTGTTGCTCATGTCCTTCATGCCTGAAACTCCCAGGTTCCTGCTGAACCGCAGCAGGCGCTCGGAGGCCGTCGCCGCTCTGCGCTTCCTGCGGGGGCCGCACGCAGACCATGAAGGAGAGTGTAGGCAGATTGAAGCTGGTGTTCAGGAGGAGGTGATGTGAATATGTTTCACTCTTAAAAAAGCCTCTTTGTTTGGAGGTAGCATCTGAAAGCAGGTAGTGTAATTAAAAGGGTTTTACCAAAATTTAGTTAATAGCCTTTCCTACAAATGGTGTGATGTTCAAAGAATCTTACTGCTGCTGTTTCATCCACCTTCCAGCTGCATCTGCTGGCAGTTGGCTGCCATCAGTGTCAACGGTAGCAGTCAGGCTTGTGATCTATTTATATGGCAACTGTTCATTTTTCACTTTATTCAGCAATTTTGTAGGATTTCTCAACGCTCTAATTTCCTACTGTTTGTGTTTTTGAATGCATTTTCTCTTGCATATCTAGAAGCATGATTTAGCCTCTTGTGAGATTAGTTGTGTGCTTAACTAGGCAGGTCTAATCACTGAAGTTTGGTTTCTGCAAACTGGGTTAATTGATGTTAACTTTCTATACAAAGTACTGTCAATTTCTGTCTCTGAAACCTGAGAAAAAGGGAAAAATGAGTTTCTGGAGCTCACACATACTCTGTAAGGTACTTAGTTTTATTAAAGGGGAGGTCGGAAAGTTACTGAGTTTGAACAGATTGTGATGTTCTGAGGAGTTTTTTTCTTGTTTTTGTTGTTTGATTTTAGAGATGAAAAATTTCACCAAGTCATTGTTTTAATTATTTTAACAGGGATTGAATCTCTTCGAATTTAAGAACCCTTCGATCTATAGGCCACTTCTTATTGGTGTGGCTCTAATGTTCTTCCAGCAAGTAACAGGCATTAATGCAGTTATGTTTTATGTGGAAACTATCTTTGAGGATGCAAACTTCAAGGTAATCGGGGTGTGTTTCCAAACTGAAAAATGTCCACGATAGTTTTCAGCTTAGTCAGTGCTACAGTAAATCTAAAACACATAGCAAACTGACTTGATCCTGCCCATGTGATAATAAGAGTTTGTGTTTTAGTGGACTTTTTTGTTTGGATTCTAGATACCTTCTTGACTGTGTCACTCTGTCCTATTTGAATCTTCTGGGGTTTTTGGGAGGGAGCTATATTGTGTTTTTCTGGTTTGAAACTTTGATACCAATAGAAATTTGTATTATATTAATCTTCCTATTATTTTTTTTTAATTAGAGTTGCACATGCAATGTTTCAGAGGAAGATGTTGTGGTTTATTTTGAAGGTTATTAAAAGACCAGTATGTCTTGTTAATTGGTGATGTTGTTTCCTCCCACCAATTAATTTCTGTGGCACAGTTTGTCTTCTTTCAGGTTAAACGGATGCATTTGTTATATCTGATAAGTGACCATCTTATCAGCCTGAAGAGCAACTTCTCTCTACTTCTTTATTTCAGGATAGCAGAATGGCTTCTGTTGTTGTGGGTTCCATACAAGTATGTTTCACAGCTGTGACTGCTCTTATCATAGATAAAACCGGACGAAAAGTGCTGCTTTACATATCTGGTAAGATGTGTTACTGAGTTTTGTTCATTAAAAGAAATCACTCTATATAGTACCAAAAAGTGTCTTAAGTGTTGAGGGAATTTGGACTTGATGATCTTGAAGGTCTCTTCCAGCCAAATCATTCTATGACTTAAATATTGCAATTTATGCATTTTTAAGTGGTTTGCTTTATATTAATAATTTTGGTATAACTACAGACTTAACTCATAAGACAGGAAACTGTCATGGTATATGTACTTTATAGGTGGAATCCCTTGAAACTACAGATGGCTCTCTTTTCATCTAATTACCAAGACAGTTTTTATTTTGAAACAGCTATGTCACTGAGAGTTCTTATACTGTGATCAATTTTTTTAAAGCTAATTTTGTTTGATATAGTTGTTATGCTGCACACTCAATAGTAATGACTACTCTCAAGACTTTGTTTGGCTAGTGTTTAGAATGTGTGTCTAACATCTTTCATTCCTGTCAAGGCCAGTGTTTATTTCCAAAACAAGTATCTTTTAAGAAATGCTTCTGTGAGGGCCAACCGATCTTGTATTTGGCTCATCAGCTCCGTTCTTTTCTCTCAGAATAACCCAGTGGCAACTAGTGACAACTCTGTTACTGCTTCATTTTCAGGGATAATCATGGCTCTCAGTACTGCATTATTTGGCCTTTACTTCAAAATGGTCCTTCCCAATCAAAACAACTCATCAAATCCTGATGTATGGTTCCTACTAAATTCAGCATCCCCAGCATATCAGAGTGTCAGTATATCCTGGCTTGCAGTAGTGAGCTTAGGGCTCTTTGTTGCTGGTAAGTGGAACAGACTTCTAAGTCGCGCTTACACAAAACTCAAACTTTTTGATGAATGTGACAGTTTTGTTCTCTTTTGTCACATTGTTGATGAATGAAAATGAGTTACGTTTTTGATAGACCTTTTTGGTGTGTAATGCAAAGTCAGAGTTCACAGCCCTGGTGGTAGAGCTAGCAGCTCAGTTAAGCCAGTTCTGTGGAAAATTAATTTATACCTTCTTGTGCTAATAGTGAGTAGTAATTGCTCAGGTTAAACTGCTTTACAGTCATTAATGGAAAAAACAGCATTTGTTCATGTCTGAGCCACACTTGAATTCTGTGATAGTAGCAGCAGTTAGAAACACGGTCGGTTTTGAGGCTTATTACTTCAGACTTTGTCACAGGAAGTTCTGTTTGTTAAGAATATTATTGTAATTTGAGGTAAAATGCACTAGTGTTTATCATTCTGCCCTAAAACAACTCTCCTTTTTGTGGAGGTAGCATTTTACTGGAATTGTCCAAGAATGTAGAGTGTACAACTGCATCCCCCTTACTTGACTAACTTGGGCATCATTCAGTCTTCCCTTTGACATGTACTTAACTTGCATTTCTTCACTTCCATTTGTCACTGCAGGCTTTGCCCTTGGCTGGGGTCCTGTTCCATGGCTGCTGGTATCTGAAATCTTCCCACTTAAAGCTCGAGGTATATCGAGTGGTGCTTGTGTGTTAACAAACTGGATTATGGCATTCTTGGTAACCAAGGAATTTCATGATTTCATAGTAAGCATCACAAATTACAATCAGCAGATTTTTTTTCATGTGGAGATTTATTAAAGATGCTCTTGAGAGATCCTTGAGCCTCAGTGTTCTCCCACCGTACAAAACTAAAGTTTCTAGTGAGTAAAGTAGTGAGATGTAATAATATGGGGTTTTTTTTTTGTTTTTTTTTTTTGTTCTTCTCCCTCCTTCAGGCTTGCTTAACACCCTATGGCACGTTCTGGCTCTTCTCGGCCTTCTGCTGCCTCAATCTAACTTTTACAGCCTTTTATGTTCCTGAAACAAAAGGACAAACCCTGGAGCAAATTGAGACCTATTTCAGAAGATCTTAAGCCTAAAGCTTTTTATACTGATAGGAAACCTTCATATTGTGAATTATGGTGCTGTGGTTGAAACTCACTGCATTATATGGCAGACATTGCAGTTACAAAACTTGCTATCAAATTGTTTTAATTACTTTTTTAAAATCTTAATTCTGTTTTTAAAAAGTATGTATACATACAGGGATCTATTTCTGCATACTCCTTGTAGCCAGTTGTGTCCCTTGTGTGGGTCTTGGATATATTATTTTTCTTTAATTCCTGGGTTCTTTTCACCTGGTACAGACTGACTATAATGGCCAATGTATTGGCTTGTATCTTTTTTCCAAAGATGAAAATTGAGATCTAATTTGTAAATAAAACCATTCCTTGTTCTGCTTTACTTTTCCTGTAAACTTGTTACTTTGTAACACTTGTTACACTGAAGAAATAAATGGTTGAGCCTGGCTAATGTTAATTTCAGACTGCAGTATTTTACCTTTGTGTTGCTGCTACTATTTTTGGGATGCCCGACTGTGGAATAAATCTTGGTCCCAACGGAATGCTTGACAACATCAGTTGGCATTATTTTTCCTGTTGCTGTCAAGTTAGCTAGGAATGCATTAAATCACAAAGGTCTTAGAAAAATGTATTTTAGTATTGCTTTCTCAAAAGGAATTACAAGGTCTTGGCAATAGTGAGAATATATTCTTAGCCACAAAAGGAGCAAAAACTATCTTCAGGGGTGTTAGTGTAAGGGGTAAACATCTCCACCTGGCACAGGTCTCTGAAAGATGCCTAGAAACACAAACCAGTGCTGCATGAGAGTTCTTGTCACAGATGGAAAATGCTTCTAATGTGAGCACTGCTCTGATAGTTGAAGGAGGGAAGTGACTGCCATCTCTGAAACAGTGTTTCTAAAGAACTCAACTGGAAAGGGTAGCCCAGAGCTGTCTGCAAGGGTGTACTACTGTTTTACATTTTGTGTCCAATGAAACAAATTTGGAAAAGCACATGTAAAATAAATTAGGTCAAATGTACAGTTTATTACAGATGAAGGCATAAGTCATCTCTTGCTCCTTCACAAAGGTGGTAAGTAGCACTTAAAACAATTCCAGCTGGGATAGGACTGTTTCTACTTGCTTGTCACATCTAAAACACAAACTATACATACTATCACATGACATTAAAAACAATGTACTACATCAGCATTTAAGACAAGTGGTAGAGAGGTTTTGATCACAAAGGTAGCAACAGTCTTAACAATATGCAATTATTAAATTACAAAGCCGTCTGCTGCCACAGACTTAGTTAAAACTGACATTCCAGGTTGATAACACTTTTTGCATAAGCCTTTATGGACATAACATTTTCCATTCAAACACATAAATACCCAATTAGAGCTATAAATAAATATGCATCAAATAGTTAAATTTTTCTCTTCAACTGCCTTCCTGGAATGAGCAAGCACTGTGCATATGAACCATGACACCAAATTGTTAATAATGACAATAATATGGTACGCATGTTAATACAGAGAAGGCAATAAAAATAATTCTGAAATACCTTGTCACTTGCATATGGGACTTTTGTCCTGTAAGATCACATGACTTCAGATTCCTATATATACTTAATCCCTTAAAACTTGTGGCAGAAATTAGAAACATATACACATATATCTGTACGTGTGTGTGTATAAAAATCCATATCCAAAGGATTATGTATCTTAAATGCAAACAAAGCCAACGCTCTGAGAAATCTGCCACATCTGCAAGTACCAAGTTATAGACCCACACATTTAGGAAAATATGCATGAGTTTAAATATGTGGCTTGGTCAAATAAATGTAGAACAGCAGAGAGTAAATGGCAGGAGCAGAAAACTGTAGCTGACTATGCAATAGTGTTCTACTTCATGTGGGTGCTACCAGTACCCTGTCTACTGACATCTGTTTTAGTTGAGTGGCCTGATCCAGAAATGAAGTAAATTTTAGTATGATGCTACCACTCCATTACAAATGCTTGCACATGTATAGACAGTCACATGAAGGCAGACAGAAAACCTGCTGCTATTCATTCTGGGTGCCACTTGCATTCTGTACGTATGTTATGCATTGCAAAAGCCAAAAACAAACTCATCACCCAAAATATCAACCACTCCAAAACACCACACACCCCAAACTCCTAAGAAATCAACTGAACCAAAACAACCCTAAAAAAACCACCTCACCCCAGCCCCAAACCTCAAAAGGATTGTCATGAAGACCAGGTTCTACTTCTTCCTTACAAAACAAGGGACTGAATGTATGCATGGACCCTAGCATCCAAGTCACTCACTAGCATGCACAGCCCTTTCAAATTGCCTGTGGGTCTTTAGTTCTCTGTAGAAATGTCTTCTATTCCTGTCAAACAATTGTAAAATTAATGCGTACTGCATTGTTACTAGAAGAACAAGATGGACAAAACAAATTAGTTACACTGCAACAGTTCTTAAAGCCCAACCTGTATGGACCTTGGAGAGAGCACGTCAAATCCTCTGCATCAAAAGCTGTATATTCTCTGTGTCTGAAAGCATTAGTCTAGTGCAAGTGTCTCAGGGCTCTTGAGTCTTAATCAAATGGCAACTCTATGGTGCAAATGCAGGCCAACATGAGTGGCTCAAAATGGTGCATCCCTATTTTTGAACAGACTCAATGCAATGACATGACACTGAAGAACTTGACACTGATGCTGGTTTGCCTCAAGTGCATGAGGTACGGGTACTACACCAGATGTTGTGCAGCAGTCCCTTTCAACTTCTACTATGCTGTAATTCCATGAGTTATTACCCATGCAGGTGATGCAGCAGGCTTGCATTCTGAATTAACTGCCTCTATGGTCTAATGCTTGCACCAAAATAACATTCCTATACTTGAATCCGACTAAGGCATAGTGCTCAAGTGGTGACAATACCATTAGCCACAAAGGAGTCAAGGCCCACCTCCTCCAGAGAAGTCCCACATGGTGGGCTAGAAAACATTTATTGCAGCAACTTAGGCTCTTATGATGCCAACATGGGCTTTCAGTTGAGCAAGTTCGCAACTCGGTAACAAGTCTTCCCTCACAAAAGAATTTCTTCCATCCAGCTGTAGCAAGACTTTTTTTCAGTTTTCCTCCCTAGTGGAACATCACTCATCTTACATAGCTGTAGATTCAAAGATTACTTTGTCTTTCATCCATAAGATGTTTATAAAAATGCCAAGAATGCAGGTTAAAAGAAACTTTAACATTAGATGTGGAAGTTGGAAGAGCTGTGCTTCAAATGAACATGGCTACATATTGTTTGCAAGACTTTCTAAGTTTTTAATGAGTAGTTGTGCACACATGTTGGAAAAGCAGGACAATACCACAGCTCTAAGGCTGGAGTGAATGACACTGTAACTGCCCATCAGAGTAGCCTTCCACCCAGGCCCTGTCATCTGACACTAGCCTGAAGTAGGAAAGTGTCCTGGTTTGAGTGAGAACAGAACAAATTCTGTTCAGTGATTTTCTGCTCAGTTTTTCTAACTTCCATCTTGAAGGGCCAGGGCTCGTTGGGGGGCCTGCGGAACCTCAAAGGCTGCAGTGAGTTGCCTGCACGTCGCAGTGTTTCACAGGAACTCGCAGGGAAGCAGCACACAACTCTTACATAAAGTTTTCTGGTGGCTGCCTGACTTGTATAACTGCACTGATGACTAACGTGATACCACACAGTAAAGACATTAGTAAATAACATGATATTTTGGTAATAACCATGGCCACAATCCCCACAGTTTAACAGAGTTCTAAAATGCGGTGGAGTCAGAGCAGCATAGAGGGGAGCAGCAGACATTCCCAAGTTAAAACCAAAAGTACTAGCAATAAAATCCACTATGTAATGCCTGTAGTGCAGAGACTACACCAGCAGCTTTTGCCCAGCGCCCAGAACTGAGAGCTTTCAGATAAAACAGTGAGAACAAGCAAACTGCAGCATAACACGTATGGCACGTAAGGGAACAGTACAGCGTTCAACTCAGAAAGCAATGCTAAAAAGACATGAGCTGACACTGTTCTCAAAACCAACCACATTTAGGCTCTGTTGTAGTTTCCAATTCTTAAAGGTGCTCAGAAAAAAATTATACTCTCTCAAGTAAGCAAATTGAAATTCCAACTATTTGGGCAATATATCAGAGCTCTGACTGAAGCCCAGGCTGAGTGCCAATAAATCTGTCATGGTTTAGGGTCAGGGCAGCCCTTAGAACTATAACAGATGCTCTCTTTTAACCCCCTCCCTCTCCAAAGGGGAAGAGAAAGGGAATAAGGGAGAGACTTAGTGATTGGAAAAGGAAACTAGAACAGCTTTAATGAAAACAACAATAATAATAAATGGAATATATACAAATATGTACAAAACTAGCACCAAACCCAACCCCCTGATGGTACTTATATCACCGTCATTGATGCTGTGGAGCAGCACAGGGAGAGTCCCAGACTGGGCCCCGCAGCAACTGGGAGCTGTGTTCAGGAGCTGGATTCTGGCACTGGGTTCAGGAACACACTGATGGGGATCAAAGGCAGAATGGACAATAGTCCTCCTTGGTGCTCCAACGGGAAGAGCCCCCCAAGAGAGGAGGAACCAACAACAACAACAATGCCGAGAGACCCTCCAGATCCCAGAGCTTTATATACTGAATATGAGGTCTATGTGCTGTAATCCCTTAATGGTCAGTCTGGGGTCACCTCTCCTGTCCACTCCTCCCAGCAGGTGCTGCCGCATTCCACTTTCTGCACTCCCCAATGTGGTACAACATTCAGCAATGGCCTTGGTCTGCATTCCAATCCTCAGTAGTTAACTCTGATCATGGCGTGTTGTCACTGCCAGAAGCAGCCACTGCCTGTGAGAACAGGCTGCTGACTTCAGACATTGCAGTTAGAAGAACTGAGCTGGAAAGTAAAACCACTGAACAGAATTAGTTCTGTTCTCACTCAAAACAGGACAGAGAGGTTGCATAGATGCGTTAAAAAAAAGCTTGCCCTTTATAAATGTTGCACAAGAGGTTATATATCAATACCACCTTTTGTTTTTTTGTTGTGATTTTTAATTAGTAGTCCGAATGGTATGGACCTAGAGAGGAACAATACCTAGAAGCTGGTTCAGAGGATGCCAAATCATCACACTAAGGCATATAATTCATGGTGGCCTGATGAAACCATTCAGAGCCCACAGAAACCACAGCCTTGTACAGTGGGCATTTGTTCAGTCGTGCCAGTAATTTCACATTATTTTGTGATTGTCTTTTATTACAATAAATGTGATAAAAACCTTCACAGAATTTGATTTTTGTGGATTGTGTCAAACAAAACAGCAACATCATTACCATGTTCTCTGCCTTGCAGCGATACTCAAGGCTCTCTCGCACAGTTAAGTAGGTAGTAAATTACATACACACGAGCCAAAAGCCTCAGCTACCATCTCCAGGTGTCATATAAACAAAACCAGTGTTGCCTGATCCCTCTCAACTTCTTTTGCTAGGTTTTATATTATCCCTTCATCCCTGAAAGACATGCTGATTAATTACAGTAGCAAAAAAGCAAGAAGTGGCAGCCTTGTTAAGGCACTTTCTGCATACATTTGGAATGAAAACTGGTAATTTTCTTCCAGATCTTTCCTGTCCTATATGACAAGTCTGTTAGGTCTGGTTCCCTTTGTGACCTGTGTAACACCTTGCACCTGATCCATTATGTTAAGCTATAGCATAAAATTCAGATGGGAGGCAGGCAGTTGCTGGGCTTCTCTCTTCAAACTATGCCAACACCTAGATCAGAACCAGGAAGCTAATCAGATCTGTTTTTGTTAAACAAAGTTTAACAAAACTTAAGTTATAAGCAATCAAATGTATCTCTATGCTTTACAGTCCTTTTGCTATTTGTATTTGCTAGATGTGATCAATGGTGTGATTACAGGCAGACCTTCACAGGTTCTCACATATGCATTCTCTTAATTTACAGCAATACTTTATAGCCATTGATGTGGTTCTAGTTAAAGTAACTCCTGATTTATGGCTCATCCTTCTATAATAATGTCTTGGTTATGATGCAAATGCCACAACTATATGCATCCTGACTACCATCGAAGTCAGAAGTGGAGCATTCCTCCTTCTTGATGTCCCTAGTGTTCCATCTCTAAAGCTTTTCTTTCAGGATACCTAAATGTGTATTCTTCAAGAAAAGTTTTTAGATCTCCATACACTGCTTCAACTACTACTGAACTATTGTTTTAGTCATGTTATATCATGCTAGATGAGCCCAGGTGAACATCTGCAATATATTTAAAATCCGATATCCTAACAGTGCAAAAAAACGTTCCCAGTTAAAACTGTATTTTAACTAAAGCCCCAGTTTTGCAACATACCAGTACAGTCTTCAACACCACAGACATAACAGAAATTAAATACTACATATAGAAATCCAATTATGTAAAAAGGTGGTGCTTTTGCTTTCTAAAAATATCTAAGTGCAAGCAGGGAGCTCCCTAAAGAGAGCACTGTAAGTCCACAGAAGTGTTTACAACTTCCAAAAGAATAAGCACCACGTGATACTTTCACACTGTTTTTTTAAAAACTGTAGCTGCCCAAATAAATAGGATAGGGTAAATAAATAAAATCTCTAGATATAATACCCTCAAAAAGAATTACAAGCACTTGCAAAGACTCTGAGCCTGTACTTCATTTTAGATCCTTAGTAAGTTTTGCTGCACACATCTATGGGTGCAAAAATCCTTAAGCAACAGCCACTGATTAATGCTGCTTTTGCTCCAAGATGAAAATATTGCTTCTTTCCTTGATCAGCTGCTCCAGTTGAGAGTAAGAAATGAACCTTTCAGGTAAGGCCTTGCAGACTGAGGAGGTTCAGCAATTAAGTCATTATATACAATAAACTGGGCAAAAAATACTTTGCAAAAACAGCTTTACAGTCAGACTCACCAAAGCACAAGGCTCACATCTTCAGATGATCATGCTTGTTCAGCAAGTGACATTTTGACATATATGTGGTATTACAAAACAAAATGAAGGATACAGAAGTCTTTCTATATATATAGAACAATAAATATTTGCTAATACTGTTAATTCATATATAAAAAGCCTGGAAGCATCAAGAAATCAAACCAAACAACAAAAACCCCAAACCCAACCCTTTCAAATTACTGTTTAAAATTCATTTTTGGCATAGAGGAAAGGGTTAAAAAACGATCAAGCTGTAAACATGGAAACCCTGTCCTTTAACATAACATAAGATCTAAGATGACTATTTCTTAGCAGTGAAATTTCAGCCTGGATCCAGTTAGAAAAATTACGATTATTTGGAATGACTTATACTGTCAATGCTAATGTCTGCATAAGACTCAGTGTAGTCAAAAAGAAAATAAAGGGTTGGCTCTTCTGCCTGCAGTGGAAAAATCCCTAGGTGCACTACAATAACAGTCATCCAGTAGATGGAGAAGTAACAGCTGGTTTTTGGTTTTGTTTTGTTTTTGTTTGGTTGGTTGGGTTTTTTTTACTTCCAATTATTAAGGAATATTTTCGAAGTTTGTGTTTTCTATAAGAACCTTTCAAAGATTCTTAATGTCAAAACCAGTTTTCAGGTTTCTCTAAAAAATTTGTATGGCTAGGCTAGAGCAAAGAAAGCAGTGGCTTTATGTCTTACCTGATCTTTATTGAACATCCTTTATTCTTCAGTGGACATACCACAGCTACATCATTTCAAGGACAGACTGCACTGTTTTGGAAAGACCTTGTTTGAACACTTATTTTTTTGTCATCATTTTGTTTTATTTTTTTAAAGACTGAAAAACCAAAAGGAGTAATTTATGTTATAAAATTCCTCTTCTACCATGACATACACTGTTGTAGAACAACTCATGATAGTAATAACAGTGATTACCTTAGCTGAATGTCATTTGGGTGCTTCAAAATATAAGTTCAGAACAAGTAATACTTTTTATTTACTTCAGTTTCAGCCAAAAGCTCTCATTGATTACTTACCGTTAGAATGCCACAAAAAGTGATAGTTCATTAACTGAGAAAAGAAAACATACCTATCTCAAAGATACAAGCATCATCAAATCAGGTTGAGCTAGCCAGAACAATATGGGTTCTATAAAGATTAATCACCAATACTTCCAGTCACATTTTACCACTAGAAGCAGTATTTGTGACATTCTCACAGAGCTCACAGAGTTGTAAGAAAACATGAAGTAAATAAGGCTTTAAGACGCCTTCACTTCAGATCAATGAAGTCTTCATCATAGAAGGAAATCAGCTGAAATGGACAGCTAGACGGGGAGCTCTCCTTCCTGTTTGCTAAAGTACTGGGATCTGAACTAGTGGAAAGATGATGTCCTTCAGAGTAGCTTTCAAAAGAGCTTGAGATTAACCTGCAAAGAGGATGAAAAAAGTTACTAAAAATTACACAGATCAGGGCAAGTAGGATCAATTACTATTTCAAGATTCAATCAAGTTATCATAAAGACTAAGACACATCACTAAAAGAAATGTCTCTGTTTTACTCTACTAGAAATCATCAAAAGGCAGTGTTAGTGAAGCTCTCTGCCCAAATAAATTCCAAATAGTGAAATAAACCTAATATGGTATTACATTACAGCAGGTGTTTTTTGTTTTGTTAATTTCAGTCTCCTGTATCTTCTCTGAATTTTGCCACTACTCTACATAAACATAGGTTATGAAAGCAGTGAAAACAGAGAATTGCAGTGGTGTCAGGAAAGGAGAGCCAAACAGACAAAAGCCATATTTCATCACAAAATTTGTTCTGGAAAAAGCAACGCAGGAACATGTAAAGAAAACAACAAGTGAGACTACAGAGTGAATTTAGCAGTTCAAATCCTACTGACAGGCCAAACTGCAGCAGGTCCCCACAAAATCCCATTTCATCTTGCTTTGCTCATTAATATGTCTTTAGTAAAACTTACAACATTCAGATACTGTTAACAAACACTTCAGCATGAAAATTCCCACTCATCTACAACAGTCTCAGTCAGTCCCATGCCAACTGAGATAAGCTTGAATAAACAATTCTGGAAACATTCAGTCTAACTTAGGTTCTTTTCTAAAACCAGTATATTTACCTGTCACTACTAGTTGATCTTACTGCTCCCTGCTTGGGGTCTGACTGTCTTCGAGGAACCTTTTTTTGCTTCTGTGCATTTTCTGCCTTGGGTATAGCCTCATCCAAAAGGCCTCAATAAAGGAATGGAAGAGTTAATACTCTCAACAGAAAGTAAAGTATTAATGAAAACATTAAGGTATCTGCTGCTAGTTTCCATTATTAACTAGATAGTTTCTACCTGGCTTAGAATATGGTCAACTTATGTGTGATCAGACATTAGTTAGACTATTTGTAAATATTGTTTTCTCAGTTTCATTTGTTTATACTAGCTATTTATGAACACTGGTTGCATACTACAAATCTTACCCAGTTGGTCCAAAGATTAGAAAAGTATACACTTGGAAATTTGTATGTAGAATTTGTACTGAAGAATGAGGAGAGTTTACCCAGCAATTCTCTACGTGTTCTGCTTGCAATTTCTTTAATTTCCATACGAGATAAGGATAGTGAGTGGGTAACTGGAAGAGAGGCAAGGCCACTCGATGTTGTAGTAGCGATGACCTTGGGAGCCAAAGGTGACTTCAGAGGTCGTTCAATGCTTCGCCCAACCAGATTACTGAGAGGAATTTTGTACAGGTTCTTGCATTGAACTTCACCTGAAACACAGAAGGAAAAAAGAATGTTATGCTTCCAAATATATAATTAGTTGTTAATACTTCCAAATGGAAAGTTATACAAGAAAGCTGTATTAGTTGTTCTGGGTGCTTTTTTAAAAAATAACACGGATCTATCTTGCCTCAAAGATTTTTTAATATAAATAGGCTAGGAAGAGGAATAAATGTAACCACATTCTGCAGATTTGCAATTTGATTTAGCAAGTGTCATGGTTTAGGCCCAGCCAGTAACTAAACCACCATGCACCCACTCACCACATAAACTCAATACACAGAGAAAAAGAAGATTCATTCTTGGTGATGTGATGAATTTATATCTTACAAATGCTCAGCTAGGTACTCAAAATCTTTTATCTGATCATAGAATCATAGATATTAGGGGTTGGAAGGGACCTAGAAGATCATCTAGTCCAACCCCCCTGCCTGAGCAGG
>JANHGL010001920.1:25479-53136 GCA_024611195.1 Ceyx melanurus
AATACATATATTAATATATAATCTATATTAAAAAAAAAAGAAAAAAAAAGATACTATCTAAAACCATCCTTGCCCACAGCACTTGATCAGGTAGTATCTTCTGTCCTAGATGCAAGATTATGGCCCAGCTAGTGACAGGGATTGCTTTGTAGCAATGGCTTCTGTTTTAATGCAGGCATGGTTTGCATAAATATAACTTGAGCCAATACTGATCAAACAAACATAATGTGCTAAAAAGCAATCATATTTATAATTCTTTTATTTGTGTCACACACAAAGATCCTGTTCTTGCTTTGTGCTTGTTCACTTTGTGAAATTTAGTTACAGACTACTGGGTAGAAAGTACCTCACTGAAGAGGTCATAGAATCATAATGGTTGGAAAGGACCCCTAGGATCATCAAGTCCAACCTTCATCCTAACACCTCTCAGTCCACTAGACCACAGGCTCAAGTACTATGTCTACTAACTTTTTTAAACTCCTCCAGGGATGGTGACCCAACCACATCCCTGGGCAGCCTGTTCCAGTGCCTGACCACTCTCTCCAAGTGATATGCACAAGTGATGTCACATTAAATGTATCACTCCAAGTGATACATTTAATATTCCCATATGAGGCTAAAAAGAAACACGGTCAGTCCAAATAATATTTAAGTTATTTTGTACTAGAGACTTCAAGAAAATACATTCTGTAGTATAGGGATGTGGTGACAGTTAACAGAGTAAATACTAATATAACACCTTTGGTAAAACAGTGACAGGGTAATTTTCCCCCCCCCATTTTTGAAAAACTGAATAAATATATATTTCAGTCAGGGGGATTTCTAAAGAGTGCTGAGTTTCACCACTGGCTGAAGAAAGACCATATGATGACTTCCAGGCTTGCCCTGAAGGAAGCATTAATGAGGGATTTAGGGATTCTCTGCCCAGCCTTTTACAAAATTAAGGGCAGTTTTGTAGGTGCTCCCTTATTCTAATTGAAGCAGCTAATATACTTGCCACTGATAGACACAATTGACTTATGAGACATACCCAGCACCAGCCACATTCATATGAGAATCAAAGAACAGGGACTCTCCTACCTTTGTCTGTTCGGGCAATCAAAAGATCCAGAGTTTCTAACACATGCATCTGCTTTATTTGGAGAGTTTTATCAAATACTTGCACTGATGGTTGACCATCTAAAAAAGAAACCCACATATTTTTATTCAAAGTCCTGCTAGTCATTGGCTTTGATCTATTTCTACCTTGTAATAAAAGCTAACTTAATTCCCTCAGTCCCACTGGCCTTATATGGCACACAGAAGATACGGGGTCAAACATGTTGCTATGGAAGAAGCAGGCTTTCATTGTCACATAAGACTTCGTCTTCATGCTTACTATCAATAACAATTAATAAATCCAGAGAAGCCATCTTTGAACTTGGATGTAACTTCACAAGCCTTTCCAGATGGTCAAGGAAAACATTATTTGAAATAACAAAGCATTCAGATATCTGCATTAACATTGGCTTCCCTAATATGGCTTGATTTTGGTGCAGAAAGAATTTTCACAGCAAGGGTACCCAAATGTAGTAAAATTAACTTGGATTAGTAGCTATTCCTGTAGGTGAAGACCTACCAACACTTGAATGGAGATTATGAACATGCATAATGCTCAGAGACATACAAACTGACTCAGAAACACTGGATCGTTCACCAACCATCTATTAACAAGATGCCAACGTCCGTAGAAACCAGCAAAGACTGGCCCCAAGAATCCGCACAGAGAACCTCGTGAGGAAAATTACAGCAGAAAGATTGAGATTCCCAAGGCTGTGAATTAACATAAGGGATAAATATTAAGTACACTAATACAGATCATACAGACACAGAATGTGATGGACAATGGTGAATAGTAACATGTAAATGCTTTTCACAGGATACGTTTCCAAACAGTGCATTTTTTTAAAATGTGAAATATCAAAAATCAGTTTATTTTCTTGCAGAGGAAACACTCTCCATATTATCTGTGATTGGAGACTGCTAAATGTAAGACAACTTTCTGAAACACTGAAATGAAAATACATGCAATTGATAGATAGTGCAACCCTGGAAATACTCAGTATATATTTTATTTTAAAACCCTGTGGACATAAAATGTATGTACCACCATGCATATGCGATTTCTTGAAATTTTATGTCTCATTTTGAGATCTTTAGTCACAGCAGCACCTTTCTGTCATATCACAGAATCACAGGTATTAGGGGCTGGAAGGGACCTAGAAGATATGTTCTCTGTATTTACCTGCCAGAGCCTGCCCTCTGTCCCCAGACAAATATTAGGTGAAGTATCTGAAATTCTAGAAGTGCTTTTGAAAATTCTGTATGCAGAAGAGTGTAGTTTGTATCTTTCACTCCCTAATATCCCTAACCAAACTCTGGTACTACAGGAAATAAAAACACAACTGAATTTTGTTTTAAACTTAATGCAGAAATTAAAAGATGATTGCATATGAAAAATGGCATTTTCATCAAATATTCTCAGATATTAAAATATTCACATTTGCTTTAACTTGAGAAGTGCTTCTGCCTCCAGGTTCATCCTTTCTTAATTTGATATTACCTGCAGAATCACTCTGACATTATAGAGTTCATCTTTACTGCTATGGCATCTAATTACAAAAGTGTAATAAACAGTATGCAGAACCAAAATGCCATAGCATACTTAACAGCATTTAATATTTTCATATCTCTTCTTTGAAGACGGGTTCACTCACCTCCTTTTTACAAAAGCTTGCAGTTGCCAAAGTAGCTGTGGCATCCCCTTTCACAGTGGTTTTCAATTTCAGTGCCTAATATAAACAGACATTTAAAATAAATTACATTTCTGTCAGCAATACCCAAGGTAAAGGCTGTAAGAAAAGGACAATTTAGGACTACAAGGTAGCTCCTGTTTGGAATTCCTATCACATTTTAAGTAATTGGGGAAGAAAGCAAAATTCTGTGTATCCTGAACAACTTCTGCATGAATCACTAGAGGGCTGGTAGGGATATCTATGGGAGAGAAAAGAGGAGGCTTGGCTTGTCACGTGTGTGCTTTGTTTTGTTTTGTATTTCTTTTCTGTTTTGGTTTCCTGTTCTGTTATCTCTTGCTGAGTTAAATTAGCTCAGAAAAGAGGTATTCTTAAACAGCAGAACGATGTAACCAGTCCAGCATCAAGAAGAGCCAAGTGGGAAGGGACAAGGACCTGGATCAGCACAAACACTTGTCTTTTTTTCTGCTGCCAACAAACTTTCAGATCAAACCAGACTATAAATTATTAGGAAGTTTAACTCCTCACAATCAAAATGTCAGTAAATGCACAGAAGATTGGAGTCAGCATCTGTTACGTTCAAAGATGTGTGGCAATCTTTGATTTAGCAGAAAGATTGCTGAAACATTCTGTGATTCTGTGAAAGTTCTTCCTAGATAAAGTAATTAAATAATTTCTAAGACATTCAATCTTAATAAAACATATAGAGGAAATCCATCAAAAACTATGTTTCTCCAAAGTACAGAAAAAGACAGAGCACAATTCTCCTTGGAGGCAGAAAGCATCTGCTGCACGAAGCAGGGAAATGTGGAAATATCCAGCTGGCCTGGAGGCTCCACAGAGGGATTTGACCTCAACCAGCTGTGGCTGTGCCTTTAACATAGAGTAAGAAGTTCCCAACCCAGAGAGATAAACAAGAATTAAGGGAGTTGCTGAAGAAGGAAACCGCAAGATATGCAAGCAGACGAAGTAACAACCGAACAACACACCAATGGTTGTGGAAGTCAAAACACAAAAGCCAATGAGATTGTTACACGTTACTTACAATAGTGTAAGAACCTATACTTATAATATATATTATAGTGTAAGAATCGGTGTGTTGGCTTAAAACAGACGCTACTGCTATTGCCAGGGCTCTTGCTTCGTGTCGCTTGACCATCTACTGCCACAGGCAAAGATCTTTTTGGTTTGATGCCAACATGTGTTTTCCAATATGTTTTTTTAACTTATGTATTTTATAAATGTAATTGTGTTGTGTGCCTCCAGTGTTAGAGAGAAATAGTTCTATTCATATTTTACCTTAACATAGCTTAAACTTATTCAATACTACAAAACTATTTCTGACCATAGAGAACTGCATTATCCTGACATAACTCTGCAAACTAATCATATTCCAACAAAAAGGGTGACACAGTCTTTGTAGGCATAGGTGCATACCTTCTAAATTGATCCTACCTGACCAAGTCGGACAAACTCTGCTTGCCGAGCTTCCTCTTTTTTACGTGTTGATTTGGGGGACTCTGGCAACACATCACTGAAGGATCTTCTATTGAGCATGTTCTAAAACAGAAAACGTTTTCTTTTTTAAACTGGACCAAAAGTTTTCATAATGCTTTAATCTGAGTTAACTTATGTGGTATCATTCAAATTTTCTGTTTCTTTTTGGAATTTTCCTGTAGTGATGAACCTAACTGTACAGTTTCTTAGGGAAAAGAAACTGGAATTCTTTCAATCGTTGAATACTGTCCATCTTGTCAGAATTTATTACTTCCATGTTCTATACAATCATAACAAAGATTACAGACATGAATTTATGGACAAAAATGTTTAAGCAGATGTAGTTAGCTCTGAAAAATACCCTTGGAAAAAAAACCCATCATCCCTATAATTTAAAAATTTTTGAATTTCTTTTTAAGTTTTTTAAGAGTCACTTTAATTATAAGTTTTCATCATCTAAAATTAAGTTACTTTATTGTTACCCAAAGGTATAAATGATCCCAATTTACACATAATGGAATAAGTGCAGTTTCCATGGTGATGAGGCTAATACCTGTATTTGTGGAGCCTAAATTTTCTGTTCCCTTGCTGCAGGTAAGTATGACACTGATGTGCTTCTCCTCACACCTAGTTTAACCAAATTCATTAAGAGCCCTATACTGAAAGGACTGTCAACTTTCATGTACCTGTAAACCAAGTTATATGACAATTGATATTTAGCCTAGGGTATGCAATTCAGTGCTTACTAGGATCAAATTTTTAAAGCAACAGAACATTTCATCTACTTGTGAGCACAGGAGAGCACACGTGAAGAATGCTGACACTTCTGACTTACATTTACCTTATGCAGATCAGGCACCAGGTCTTGGTATAAAGAGCGGATCAGCATGTCTAGAGTGCGTTGACGTTTCTGAGAAAAAGTTGGGGTTTCCAAGGTGGCTTTTTCCCCATTTATTACTAAAATATTATAGAAAAGAAGATACATTACCTAAATGAACTTTGACAGCTTCCACTGGTTCTAGTTTGGCTCTGTACAAAAATACTTGGTTTTCCCTTAGTAATCTGCCTCCTTCTTGCACAGCTTTTAGTGAATAATGATCTCTAAGCTTAAAAGAAAAAAATTAATAATAGGAGAATTCAACAAGGCATCCTAATAACTTCCTAATTAATAATAAAATTAAGGACAAATTGCTAATCTATTTAAGTATGAAGCCATTTTAAACATGTGTGTTAAACATGAGTTACTAGTAAAGTTCCTGTCAGGTACACATCTAATTTTAATAATCACAATCAGTTCTCAAATATTTCTTTCTCTCTGATTTAGAAGGGCAAGTAAGCGTCAGTGAAAGCTAGAACTGAATCATTACAGTATTAAAAAAATCTTAAAAGTTAATGACAAGCACCTATGCAGTTTGCATTTAGAAGAGCATATATTTTCAGGTTTTCAGAGCTACTAACCTAACACCTTCTATTACTAAATATCAAACACATTGTAAAATCTTTCGAATCTCCAATTCCTTTAAGAAAAGGAAAGCTAAATAAGGCTGCACACTCTGCAAACATAGATGTTGATTTGTATCTAGTACCCTGAGAAGCATAATTGCATAGAAATTCAGGATCTGTTAATCTGACTGGAACAGTCTGATAGAATTGACATCCCACCTACGCTACAGATCTGAAAAAAACCCAAATATCCATACAGAACAGCAGCACTCACAACAAAGTGTTTAAATTTTAAGCATCATGAATTTCAGTTTATTAAATCACTTATTTAAAAAGTGTTTCTAGAAAAGAAAAATGGACTTACATTTCACTAAGATAAAATCCCTGAATTCCTGGTGATTTGTAAACACAGGTGGGGATGGGAGGGGAGGCCCAAAGAGAGGAACACTTTCTTCTGAAAATATTTTCAGCCTATTGAAAGAACATATCTATATTGATATTGAAAATCACAATCAAAACTCACTATTTTTACAGATGCTATTCAAAACAGAATAAAGAACTGGAAACTGTCATCTGGCTATCTCCCATGGGTCCAACAAAAGGCATTCCTCTGGAATTACTCCCTAGAGCAAAATCCTGCTTCCTTTACACAAACAAACACTGGGATACTAACAATTGCAACAGAACTTTGCAGTTTTACTCTTAGAACAATGCTTTTTGTGGCACTAGCAAAGTCTAGTTCTTTTCAAAAATGTTGTAAAAGAACAGTGCTTCACCTACAAAATATATTCTCCTTACCTATGCATTCACCATACATAAAATCCTTTATTCTTTCTCAATAACAATGTCTTACTACAGATGACTGTGTATCCTGGAAATAGCAAAATCATTTTCACTGAGAGTCAGAATGAATTCCATGACAGGTGGACCTGCTGAGTTTTTTTGATCCATAAAGGTTTTGGCATAGCAATAATGAATGGCAAGTACCAAAGCTCCACAGTCCATGGCTATCACAATATCACAACTAATTCATTTTCATTATACATGTAGTTTACTACGTCATTCGTCTCACCAGATCAGAATGCTCCAGGCATCGTTTTGAGAGATTTAATCTAAAAATAGTCTGTTCCGCCCCCACCCATCCTTAGTTTATTATGTTACCTTAATTAGGTTCCAGAAATTCATTTTTTTGACTCTTAGAAATATGACACCTATTCGTCACCAGTTTACAGCCATCTACATCCTGGTCCATGTTGCTCTTCCATTTCCTAAATTCATTTGGCTTCCCAGCAAGCAGACAGGTGGACAATAAAAAATGTTTTCCCATTATCTCTAAACCAACAGAGATTCAGTGTGGAGATATTTGCTACAACCAGCACCTACCTGTAACTATCATTCTGCTTATTATATCTCACTAAGGCAAAAATATCTGCCATCCAGTTAAGGAAGTTAATTCCATAATAAGTAAGCTTACACATATTTTAATACTTTTTTTTCCCTGCAGCAGATCACAGATTTGATAAAGATAAAATATATTAATGCAAATATATACAATACTCTAGACTATACACATTTTACTGTTTATAAAGAAGATCTCTTATAAATTTTTTCTTTATTTAGTCAACAGTTTTAAAAATTGAGCTAATACCACAACTACAGACTTTTGCCATTATATGAAGCATAGAATATGCTACATAGTCTTTTGTGTTTCTTTGATAGATTTGGGATTACAAAATCTTTTAGTTGATTAAAAATATTGGTTCTGAACTTTGCTCATACTAAAAACACTGAAGAAAAGATTCCAAATAAATAATTTAGTTAACAGAATTATAAGAAAATAGAGAGGACAATTTAAAGTGGAAGTACACAAAAATGTATTACCAGCCTTGATTCATAACTCTGGGGCAAATCTGGGAAGAGAAACAGAGAAATTCTTATGGTTGCCTTGCAAGATATTTTAATGGAAACAATTAGAGGAGTCTGACAAATTAACACTGTTTTCAGTCCTTATAACAGTGTCAAAGAAAGTGTAAATCCAAATAACTTAATTGGTTGTATGGGTCTATTCCAGATAGAAGGAAAAGACGAGTGCCAATAGCTGTGATCAGCACCATGGGAGACTGCACAATAGGAAAGACTTAGGAAGGCATTCCATTATTCCAATGTAAGCATCCAGAGCTATTTAAGAATTTGTATTTTATGAAACTAAGAAATTTAATTTCTGAAATGATCCAAATAAATGCATTCAATAAAACTGTGATCTGAAAATCTCATTTTTGCTTTGAACTTACCTTCTAACTTGTTAAACACAAAAATTGTTTTATGAGGCAGACTTAGAGACTCCTAGTCAAGTAGCAGAAGGTAAAGAATGAAAGAATGCAACTGCCTTTCTAAAATAGTTTTCACTTTTGTAAATAGCATGCAGAATGACTTAGGGTAGAATTCAAATACTGATCTTTAAAGAAAAAGTAATCTCACTAGAACATGTGAAGAAAAAGATACGTGTAAAATGAGACCGAATCATAGATGGCTTGAATGAAGGAGAAGACTCTTCACCTTCCTGAAATACGATTGTCACAATGTCATTTCCAATATGTCGCTTCCTTTCTACCTGAAAAAAAAAATAAAAAAAAGACAAGACAGACACAATGACTCAAAAGACATAAAAAGATAACTTCACAATTCTGTGAGAGAATGGTAAAACAATATTCCTAAACTGCAAAAAGAAAAATCTATACGACTGAAGCCAATATAAAATTTTAACTTAAGTGTAAGTAAGCAAACTTAGCAATACCACGGCTCCTAAAACAGCAGCTCTTGTATGTAACCCACCTAGTCAATCTATGAGAGTTGTGTGTTACATATGTGAGTATTCTGACAACTCACAAGTCTAATTCTGTATTCGGACAACTCACAAAGTCTAATTTCCAGCCTTCCTAAATTCTTTCAGGTAATGGTAATTGCAGCAGTGAAGCTCTACAACTCATCTGAATAACAGAATACCGAAACACTTATCAGTTAACCCATTTTGACCTTCTTGACAATTGCCTTTTGTATCTCAATTGAGATTATATGATGCATTATCTTCTAGCAAACATAATGAAATTTTTATAATTTGGTATAACACTGAGGATAAACAGCAAAAGTCTTAAAATGACACTTGTAAAATTTTAACAGGCAAGAAATCCTTTTCTTTTAAAGGTTTTTTTATTTGTGAATTAATAAATACTATTTATTTACCAAAAAAAAAAAAAATAAATAAAGGAAAATAAAAGAAAGAGAGAACTATGTACCTGCTGCTTATTCTCTCTAGAATACGGTAGCATAGTTGAAACATGGAACATAATTTCATGCCCTTGAAAAACTGTATAGATGGAACAGGTTCCTGTTGTATCATCTGCAAGGGAAGACAACATTCTCAGCAAGAATATGTCCTTTAAGTTTTCTAATGATCAAAAGATATATTTCAGGTCCTTATACCAAACCTTCTGTAGTCATCCTTTTTTTCTGATCCATTTTACAAAATGTCCACGCTGCATGTTTTATGTGAGTCAATCAGTTTGCAACCTAATCTGTATATTCACACACTTGAAACTTAAAGTTCCAACATCAAATGAAACTTTTCACCTTGAATATACAAGTCACACAAATACATTTTTTCTACTGCATCCCATACCTGTGATTTAAACTAATTTGACTTATTCCAGTTGAAGCAGAGCATTTAGCGTGCACACAAGGAAGTCTGTTTCGGGATTGCATTATGTCTACAGTACATACAATATATACAATATGAGCATGCAATAATTTATATTACAGCCCACACACTTTTTTTTCTGCAGATGAGTTCTTACTTTTAGTGTCCAGTCCTCCCCTGTATCCTGTCCACCCTTTCAAAATAATAGTTTCACCCAAGAGATGCAAAAATCTTTGAAAGCTTTCACTTCCGGTTTCTAAAAAAGGAAGAAATGTTGCAACAGGAAAGCACATGTATTAATAGAACATCTATAAAAAACAATCCAAATACAGGAATAGGTCCTGCTCCCAGGACATGAGGACCAACGTTTCAGCTGAATTAGCTTCTCCTTATGACATCCAAACCTTCTACCGCTACAAAAACAGCATCCCAACCTTGCAGAATAGAATCACAGAATGGCTGTGGTTGGAAAAGCCCTTTAAGATCATCATGTTACGTGGAACAGTGACCTCTTTTGCTAAATCCAAGACACTGTTCAAGTGCACAGAAGAACGATATCATGCTGAAAAAATTTGAATGAAAGAACTAGAAGCACTCATGACTCGTTGCATATGAGTTATGTACATTGGACGTTTCCTTGTTCTAAATTTCAAATTGTATGGTCTATTTCTAGAGAAGAAATTTCGAAGTTGTAATAGCAGGCTTCCTACAGACACCTTTTTGTAGAAATAGAATAGAAATTCTACATTGCAATTTTTCACCCAGCGTGAAAACCTAACAAACTACTGTTTACATAACTACCATCTCCCTTCTGGCTTCCACATGTAAGAACTAACCTACATTTTAAAATTCAAAATAATAAAACATTTAAGAAAAAAGTGAAAAACTGACCATTGCTGAACATTTCATCATCTGTAAGCTGTCCATCCTTAGCATAAAGGACTCCAAATTTAAAATTCACAGATCCCTGAGAAATTAAACCAAATATTATATGATAAACACACAATCAAGCAAAAGACCTAAAATAATGTTTTCTCTACTGACTTTTACATACATACTTCTGTATATATCCCACATATGGGAACATGCTTTTCATACCAAACTCCATTACACACTGAGACAGTGGACACCTATTAACTTACTTTGAACATAGATTATGAAATTTGTCATATATTAAATTGGTGTCTATCAATATAATACATTGTTAGTACCTACAATGATCTTTAATATAATATATTCCAAAAAATACTCTTATTTTTTTTACTGCAATAAGCAATTGATTCCTAAGTTGTCTAGGTGATCCTGCTCTGGCAGGGAAGTTGGACTAGATGATCTTCTGTGTCTCTTCCAACCCCTAACATTCTATGAAGTTGTACCAAGCATGTCAGTGCAAGTATTTAATATACAAAGCTGAATTTGTTGAATAGGTCTGTGAGCTAGCAGTGGTAAGCTTACATTTACCTCTTGCTCTTCAAGAACCAATAAATCCTGTAAACAAAACAACATGTTTAGCACGCTGGTATTAAATATAACACAAGTAAAACTGTAACATCCTTATATATTTCAGTTTTGTTATGAAGCGTTCAGTTCAATTGATAAAGACAGTTTACTTTACAGTATCACATAACTTTACTCATTATTATCCTGTCACTGAAAGAAACAAACTAATAGCATTTACACTTAATGACTTCCCACAAAAAAGAAAGAAAAAATTTTAATCAGTTAAAATAATAAAAAAGAGGGAGAAGTCATTTCCTACCTTTTGTACCTCTGGATGAAAAATTTCCCTTGGGCTCTTCTCAAATTTGTCAAGACTCATTGCACTGAAATGCAAATCAAATACATTTCATTTGCATTTAAGGGCAAGTATACATTTCAACATTAAACAGTCCTGTTTACAGAACTGTTTACAAAAGAAATTCAAAAAGTCTTCTCTTACATTAGAATGATTTGTGGAATAGCCATTTCTATTTCATTTCAGTACTAACCTCCAATACTTCCTAAAGTTTCTTTGCATTTTCAAAACTAACACCTGCATGGTCTGCATGGAAGTTATGTTTAGATTTACTGTATTTAGATAAAAAAAACCAGAGCTTTATTCCATCATCCTTCACTCTGTCTTTATATATAATAATAGTTAGCATTTTAGGCCTCAACCTATTTTGGTTTATAAGATTTTCTTCTCTCTCTTCTAAGATAATTCAAGGCAAGTCAAATGAAAAATGAGCAGTTCAGCAGCAAATTCATGCCAAAAAACACATACAAAACTAACAAAAAAAAAGGTAGTTAAGTAAGAAGCAAGATCAACTGCATCAATAAACAGAAATATCTAATTTACGTATTTTTTTCCTAACTCATGTTTCTCCAGCATTAATTAACAGAACTGCACAGCATATCATGGAGTACCAAATGCAGTATGTCTGGGGCACAGTGAACTAACAAGGGAGGTCAAATCTTCCGCACCATCACCTAGGGTGGATCACAATGCAGACAGGATTTGCCTTAGTTCCTTTTTAATGGGACTAAAATGTTCCAATTAATTTAGAAAAAGTAGGTTCATTAATGCAATCTCTATCAGGGATTGCCTGTACCTAGATTCACACCGGCTATGAACAGGGTGAAACATCAAAAGAATATCAATCAGGCCTGAGGAAAGGATCAAGGATCATAAAAGCAAAATCAGGGAAGAGATTTTAGTCCAAGCCCAAGTTGGCAAAAGGAGATGACATTTATTCAGCTGACTGCAGGTGGCACACACCCTGGCAGAAGCTGGAAACAAGGTCTGAAACATAAAATACCAGAGCATCACGGGATGGAACATGTGAGGCTGTTTCACTAGGAGATTCCGAGATGACAGAAGACAAGAGTCTCCACTCTGGGATACTTGACCAAAAAATGTGTTTGTAGGTAAGAGCAGAGGGAGAGGCCAGGTTAAAAAGGCATATCAAGAAGAGATATTTCAGTGATTGGTGGGCAGACATGAAATATCAGGTGCTTATGCATATACAGCATGCAGTACTGACAATTAGGAACACTATTACAGACAGTGCTGTAGGGGTTAGAAGAGGGGACAGTCTGTCCTGACAACGAAGATGAAAGAGATCTGAAGTGTTTCAACTC
This sequence comes from Ceyx melanurus, assembly GCA_024611195.1. NCBI lineage: Eukaryota > Metazoa > Chordata > Aves > Coraciiformes > Alcedinidae > Ceyx > Ceyx melanurus. The sequence goes on from JANHGL010001920.1 coordinate 38,026, forward strand.
ACCATCTTGTCACTCTGACCCAGAGACATGGCTCAGGAAATCAGAATTAAGAAGTGAGGCTCAGTGGCCTGCTAGTCTTTCTGGCAAATTCGGTGGTATGGGACTTCTCGTAAATTTTGTGCAGTTGTAGAAAATCCACATCTGGTGGTACTGACTTCACATCGCAACACATGCCCTGTTTCCAGAATTCTTTACTTAAATCACCACTGGCAATGTTATTCAATGGATTGGCTTCAATCAAGTAAGAGACATTTGCTTGTACTCTATACAACTGAAAAGGTTTTGAAGACCTGAACACAGCCCACGTGACCTGTTCAGTAAATGAAGGCACTTTTTAGGATTTCTGAAGGAGGTAAAATCCTTACAGAAGACACATTTGAAGACACTCAGTGAGAGATTTGCAAAAACACACCACATGACTGGATCTTAAAACTGCGGATTAAATATGAATGGACACTTTGTAAACAGGTGCTCTAAGATTTCAGCTGGTTATAACACTGAAAGAATCAGAACTGGCGTTGGGCTTGCTCACCTTATATTCTCTTCTGCCACAAAAGAGGCAGGACAGAATACTATGATCGTGTCTGTGCAGACTCTGGCTGAGGGGAAGGAATTTTCTTGCCTTCACAGGCAGTGGGTGTAACATACCTGTAGTAACACTTACATGGACACAGTCAAATGAAAAACTAATTCTTGGTTTCTTCTGCTTGCTTCCTCCTGCTAGGACTATAAAATAATCACCTCTCTAGTCAAAAATTTGCTGCTCCTTAGGTCTGCTTATTGACTATCTAATTAAAAAAGGTATTTTTTCTCAACCACTGAAGTTCAGCTTAGCACCTGTTATCCAGTTAACTTGAAAATAGTTGCTCTGCCAAAGAAAAAGTGCTAAGAATTTTTCTCCACTTTAAGTTGTCACTTTGTCTATTCCAGAAGCTGCTTTAAAATTGCTTTTCGTTGCCTGCAATGATTAAGCCTTATAAACATGTTTTGACTGGTTTTACAAATCTATCATGAAAACCAGTCAACACAAGCTCTGAATTACAGGAAAAGGCATACAAACAAATATCAAAACTGATACCTTATTTGTAAATACATACCTTAATATAGATTTCACTGATAATGTTTTTGTGGGACTATAAGGAAGACAGATTTTCTGAGTACCCTATAAAGAAAAAAAAGCTAAGAGAAATTACAGGACATTCTGACTTTTTCTATATATTAAAACAGAAATATTAATAAAACAATCAAGTAAAAAACAAATAACAAAACTGTGCTAGTTTTACTTAGCCAAGAAGAAAAACTGAATGCGAAAAGTCACGGATGATGCAAAAGTATTTTTTACTTAGTTTTGACTACATTGGCATGTGGTATGAAGGCTGCTTAAACTAGCAGACATTAAAAAATATTTCTTAAAAAAAAAATAAAATTGAACCATGCATGCATAAAAGGGAGTTTTAAATCAACTGCTTGGATAAAAGGCTCTTAGGGAATATCAAGTGAAAAAAATCCATTAAACAATATTAGTGAAAACAGTATCACACCTGCCTATTTTCTTAATGTTGTATAAGAAAATCCTAAAAACAATACAAAGTCATTGCCTGAATTGATCGCAGGATGTATTCAAGCACAATTTAGGCAACATTTCTAAAACCCACAAAGTTGTAGGTAAGAACAATTAAAAAATGTCTAGTATGAAAGATTTCTGAAAGAAAGTTTAGTATAATATTATCTACAAAGCTAGTTTAGTTTTATCTACTGTGGTAGGATTATACCTTCTCATTATATAAAATGAAAAATATGTATTAAATGGTGAATTTTTGAAGAAAGCAGAAAAGTTTATGGTAAATAAACAAAGCAAGGAAAAAAGTCAGGGCAGCAGTTAAATATTTGTTTCTTACTGTTTTTCTCCAAAGTATTGAATGGTATTGAGGAACGCGCTGATTATTTTGGTCAGAGAGTACAACAGAGAGAAAGAAAGGGTTCTTCTCTGCATCTGTACCTATGTAATTTTGATGAACTGTTAGAGAAAAACAAGAAGCATTACCAGCCATAAAAAAAACACAAACATCCATTCACGTGTGCACAAACAGATGCACGTGCACACATTTATATGTGTATAAATACATTTATATGCTTATAAATGTGTAAAAATGTATACTTATTCACATGAATAACTATGTATTTATATAAAGATGTGTAAAAATCCCACGAGAAAGGTACAGCCTTCGAGGGCAGGAAGGGTTTCAAAACATCCCTTTTTGGTAGCATGGGTCCCTCCACTTGCAGAAACCCATCCTCTGTCTTCAGGTTAAAAATACACAAAACAGTAAACTGTTTTATGAACAGGGCAGAAAATTTATTAATAATGAACTAACACCACACTTTTCCAATATTTAAATATTAGCAATTCAAGGTTATGTTGCATTTTCATTAATCAAAACATCAATCAGTTTGCAAAAAGATAATTACCTTTCCCTAAAAAATACTTGAAATACCATCTTGTATGATACTCTGGGTTTTCCAAATGCACATCCGTTCTATGCCATGTACCTGGTGTGTAGTCTGTATTCTGAGATAGAATTGGCAGACTGTTAGATCAAATGTTTAGTGAAAAAAAAAGGACAACATAATATATGCAATAGCCAGTCAAGAGTGGCTGATTCACCAGAAGAGTTGTAGCTGTACAGTGTTTTTTAAAAAAGCAAAGAATTATTCTGACATCAGTTCTTCTGAAAGTAAAATTTCACCCTCTCCTCTCTTTTTCCCCCTCTTTTCTACTTAACTAGTCTTTTCCTATTGTACCACTGTTATGGGAAATAACTTGGTGTTCTACTGAAAGAAACTATTTCAATGTGGAATTTGAAGACCATTTTAAAAAAAACTTATACAAAAATAAGTAGAATTCTGCTTTCAGGTTTCATTTTCTCTGTTCTTCCCCAGATAATCCTTAATGACTCATTGCTAGACCAAAGTATGCTCAGGAAGTTCTTCAGTGTTGTTTCTGCATTGGCTGGTTAAGGTAAATTCCCACGCATGCCTCATGTCCTTTTTCAAGAAGGATTAACATATGCAGATAAAAAGTAATTCTCCATATCCATTCTCCATGTGGCAATCCATTACCCATGCAGAGAATCTGTCTGTGATATAAGCTAATCAGCTTTTGAACTGCACGAAACTGAGCTGAAAAGACAGCATGCAGAACATGATCCCACAGAGAATCAATGCAGACCAGTTAAATTGCTTTAAACTCAGCACCCAGTGCTGATGCAAACGGATGATCACCTTATCATTAATATTAGTTTGATACAAGCTTATTAAAACCTAACATATATTTCAATAATATGACATCGTTCTCCTTTCAATATTAAGATGGTATTTACAGATGAAAATAGAAGTTAAAAATTAAGGTAAGTAGAAACCTAAGTGTTACTGGAGTGGTTGCAGGGCCACACGATGCCTTTACAGCATAGAAATCTGGAGAGAATGACTATTTCAGGCTCCACTCACCTTCTTTATCTCTTATTTAAAGACAAGCATAGCTGCCAGAAGACAACTGGAGAGGGGGTGCGTGTCAGAAATGATGTTGTAATTTCGCCACAACAAGGAATAAACTTAGAAGCACTGAGGTGAGCTTCAACATAGCAGTATCACCAGGACAACAATATAAAGTGATGAACCAGACACTACAAAGTGCTGTTCAGAAGACAAGACAGGTATTTTCCTTTTAACTTAATCAGGTGAAAAATGTTATCAAAAATAATATAAATACCAGCTTTCCTGAGATTGGATACTCTTGAAAGAAGAGCTAGGCTAAACATTTTTTTTTGAAAAAAAAACACAAAACTATATCCCTCCACTTAGATCCTTACATTCTCATATTGTTTAGCATTTTTCAAGTCTTCTTTCTTAGTAACCGACTGCATCTTTCAGTCATGAAGAAGAACTGAAGCTGATATACTTTTTTCAGATTTCTATGAGTATCTTTAGCCACTTACCTCACCAGAGGAGCCGTTTTCCACACGGAACCGTCCAGCTCTTTGAATGGCACCATCAGCATCACTAGATATAAGCTGCAAGAGAGTTTAAGACAGATTTTAGCTCCAAAAATTAGCCATGTGATCAGCAATCAAAGCTTACTGCTTCTCCCAGGCATCATATGACTACCCATAAAGAAGGGATCAGTACAGCTATTATGAATTTGACTACAGATTTGGAATAAGCCAATTAAAACTCTAAGGAGGTGTGATGAGAGCCATTTATGCTTTTAGTAGGTCTCAGTGCTACGCAGAAATTCTCCTGTCTCAGAATTTGGCTGTACAAAACACAAAAAATGTCTACAAAGGGTGTGACATGCAGGACATGATAGTGTTTTGTCTCAAACAGTCCAAGAAGTTGAGATACTCAGGACATCTGTTGTTCGTCTTTAGGACCTCCCCCCCGCCTTGTCGAGATGTGTGCCTGAGATTGGAGATGGGAGAAAGTTTGCAGCTGGTGATGGGAGTGAGGCGTCCTCGAACACTACTGGTCTTCCTGCAATAAATTAGCCAGAGTTGTCTCCTTCTCACCAATTAGCAAGACCAAGGACTCTGTTAACTACACTATACCCCCCTCCCTCATCTCTTGGAGGAATACAGAGAAGGCAGAAGGAATTCCTCATCCGCACAGGGAGAGAAGAGGGAGTGTAGTGGGCAAGAACCATATAAAAATCTGGGACACTATGGGAAGAGAGAAGGATTTTCCTGGACAAGAAAAGAAGCTCTCTGCCCCACTGACGTCGTCGTCTGGACCGTGGTGGTGACTATTCTATCACTTGCTGTCCTCTGCTTTCTTCTTTCTTTTCTGTTTCTAGTTTTCTCCCTGTCCTGTCTGCTTTAGAAACTTTGCTATGCTACTCTAATAAAACTTCACCATGCATGTGGCATCTGACCTCGTTTGCGTCTTAACTTCATCATTTGGGGATCACCTTTAAACCTTTCATAAAAATTGCCACGTATCCTAATATCGGATCGTGACAAAGGGACCTGTCCACTTTCCAGAAATCGATCTTGAGCCTTGCTCCTTTCAAAACAATGGGTCTTAGAGGCACGATCATTCTTGTCCTCTCAGCCTTGCTAACACTAAAACTCTGCCTGTTGGTGGTATTACTGAGAGTAGCAGCATTTTACTGCATTTTATTTATTGATATTTGACAGAGACAGAGAGCAGCAAAAATCTCCAAACATACTACTCAGTGATGATACTGAACAACATAAGGTACAGGAGATGGTCTTCTTCCAGCATAAATATCAGAAAATACAGCCTGTTTCCAGCTGAAGTTTTCCAGAGTTTCATAAATATCACAAGCTGCTAAAAATGAAGGACAGGTTATGTAAACTTACAAGCTCCACAGATCCGTAATGCTTTCTGCTAAACTCGCCACGTCTGCAACCCAGGTCTTCAGAGACAGAGCTGGAACAGAAATGCTTCATCAGTGTACACAAGTCACTGTAACCTTAGATCTCCTGCAATGCTGTACCCTGTCATTAACAAGTATCATTCCTGCTGAATAAGGCTGACAGTGAGTAAATTCATAATTTCATGGAACACTCCTTACAATGTGCACCATATCTAGCAACCATTGCAGTCAGGCTCTCATACTGGCCGCAAGGAAAAAGAAATGTTGGTGTCCTGACTGGAAGCAAAAGCTATGACTAAAATTAAATATTTAATTATTATGTGATCAGAGTTCCAAAGTGGGTGGTGGCATAAAACCACATTTGAAATATGCATTTAATCTGAGGAATTAAATGCTCAGTTATCTCAAGGTTAGTATGCTGCTACTTTTTCAGAATCTTTTTTTTTTAGCCTACACACAGAGAAACTAAACAATAACTTGCATTCAAAAGCATAAGGAACTAATAGCATTTCATAGCTTTCTCCCCCACCAACCTTAACAAAGAAAATTGTGAAGCAAACAAAAGTAATCCTAGAATACAAAGTTCAAAATCTACATGCATTATCACATAAATTCCCATAACATCTCATCACATTAAGCCCACAATTATGTGCTTCATGAGGTCAGAACAGATAGAAAACACCTCCTCTAACTATAAACACAAAGCCTCATGCCTTCACAATGGGGATGTAAGTGTAACAAATACAAGCTAAATAAAGATTTAGATGCAACATAACATAAACCTTGATTACCCAGCCTGTACCAGGGCGAGGAGCTCAATCCCCCCATCATATTCCAAAACTTACAGTTCACCCTTCAATTAGCAGTACTGGGGAAAAAAAAAAAGAATCCCCCCAAAAAACAACCACAAAAACCACACATAAAACCAAAAAATAAATCGCCCATCCAGCAGTAAGAGATTAAAATTGAGAATTATCAGTACTGTAAATTGAAATGTTACATCAATTAGCAGAAAAAATATCTAAATTTTAATGCAACGTTCTCACACATGCTTCTTAAATTTAGGAGATGCTGTGATACTGGGCTCCAAAACATTTAAATTTTTATACTGCTCTTCTATTTGGATTCGTAGAAGTACTTAAAATTTATTAAACACGATCCATATTTCTGAGTTCTGTCCACTTGAATTCCGTATCTTTACCCAAGGAGAAACAGTATAAACAAGATGTAGCTAAGAACACTTTAAACCTCATCAAAATAATTCTAGTTGCTTCCAGTACGTAAATTATGCAGGAAGAACAAGAATGTGACAATAACAGTAATTTTAAATGACCAACACACAGAAGCAGGAACATTAGCTGCTGCAACCACAGAGCTGCCTTTCTAACTTCCACGTAAATAAAAAATACTTATGACACTACTGCTTCCGGTAATGTAAACACCTCCTGTTTTCTCCATCAGCTGCCTTGCAGCCAGACCTCTCTAGACACAAATGCACCTGGGACTGCTTCCTAAGCAAAAATGACTGTACTCCGCTGAGGCAGTGAGCGCAGTCTGTGTTCTGACACTTGGGAGTGCACACATAACACGCCCCATCAGCAGTTATACAAGCGACTAGAGGAAAACTGACTACAAGAACTGAGGTTAATCCACATTAGATGCCATTTTTACAAGCTTGAAAACAATCACTGAGTTGGAAGTATTTTCACCTAAACAAAAATATAGGATTTAAGCTTTCAGTTTGCAGTTGCCTGCACAATTAACATGTTTGACTGGGGACAGCTATCAATCTTAACTTCCCTGAGCATCGGTGTGAAATACATTCCAGGAAAACAGTAAATTCCTGTATCAGGACCTGCACAGAAGAGATGAAAAAAGTCTGTGACAGAAGAAATTGGGCTTGGCTCCTGATCTAGGAGCTCTTGTCACCAAAGCAGCAATAATTTAATCTTTCTTATGATCTTACGTTTGCAGACATAAGTATTTCAGAGCCAGAACCTCCAACAACTTCTGTTACAGTTACCTTCTACTTTACGTGGCTTGTAGCAGTAATTGACATGCTTAGTGTATTTAAGCAGTTTCTTTTCACCCTGCTCCTATATGCCATTTACAAGGAAATAATCCATGTTATACATTTTATTGCAAATGCATCAACTTCTTCCACCATCTGAAGGGAAGTATAAAAAAAACTCTTGACTTCAGTATGGTGTGTGGTAAAGAAAAACACTGAATCTCTTACTCATGAGTTCTCATCTTTCAGAAGGATATATACATAAATCTGGATAACAAATTTTCTATGCAGTTGTTAAAGACTGGGTGACATAAAACTATTTCAAGATCAGCACAGACAAAAATAAAGACAGCCGATTATCTTTCCCCTTTCAGATAAAATGAAAAGTTCCTAAACTGAGTTTTGTATGGGCTGAAAGTCATATTCAGCCTCTTCAAACATCTCTTGAGAGAATTTGGAAGCTTCAGATAAAACTTAAAATGATTGTAACAGTGCATCGAGTGCAATTTTTAGAGTACTTGCATTTTGAGATACATGTTAAATTTGATAGGTGCTTCATGGAACAAATGGAACGTCCCATTTGGAATTTATTTTAAGGCATTGTGGGTTTTCTTTTTTTTTTTTTTTTTTTTTTTTCCCAGAAAAATCAGGTAAATATGGTAGTAGTAGCATTTTCTTTGTGTGCTACTTCAGTTCTACAAAATTCATTTTTTTGTGGCTAGGTATGTTAGTTGTCTTAGAAACCACTGATAAATTTTAAATAATTGATAAAGCAATTCCCATCAATGAAAACTTGTCACGATTGATACCGGTAGCAGAATCTTAGGGAAGAGCAGTCGAGAGATTTTGCTGTCACTGAAATGCACTCTTTGATCAAATGAAGAAATGTATGTAAAATGACAAATCAAGGAGTGGGTAAAAATAAATAAATCCTAAAACAGTCACTAGCACAGTAAATCTTTTCAAGTTCTGGGAAAGCCAGGTCACTCTTTTGTGCATGTGACATCGGGACATCTCCAAAAACTAATTTAATACAAATTAGAAAGTCACCACAAAGAGCATCTGGCCTACTGTGATTTGAACAGAACCATGTCTGTCTGGATAATTTTTAGAAACCTGCATCAGTCACACAATAGCTCCGCAAAGCAGGAGGAAAAGCAAGCCGAGATTTAGAAAACTGAACTGCTTTCTGCCTTGTGGCAAAGATAACCTCAAAATGCCTGAGACTAGAGGAAAATGCCATCTCATTACTTACCTGCAGGATAAACCTAGGGAATCAGGAACTATCTGCATTTTAATCTGAGCAAAAGTCAAAATCTGCTAGGAAAAGTTTACGTTGAGATCTAAATATATTCATGCTGCAAAGCATAACGAAGTCAGTAGCTAACAAAAAGCTTTAAAAAAAAAAAATATGGAAAGAGTATTCAAAAGTAAACATTTTACAACTAAAAAACGGAAAGCTCACAGAAGTGAGGTAGCATTAAGTATAAAGAACGATACATGTACCTGAAAGGTTTACCTTCCTATCCTCTCCACAAACTATCCTCCTCTAGAGATACTCAAAACCCACTCATGTGGATGAGATCCTGTGTAGTGTGCTCTAGACAAACCTGCTTGGTAGGGGCTGGACTAGGTGATCTCTAGAGGTCCCCTCCGACTCCAACTACTCTGTAATTACCGAATTCTGTATGCATTTCTAGGATCCTAGCGTCAAATGACAAGTTTTGTTTTTTTAGGAGCTTGATGCTGGCTGGAGAGCATTTCAGAGGCAGGGGGTAGTGACAGAAGAGGGTGAGTTTGCAGATTACACCTGTGTGATCACAGCGACACAGCCTGCGTGCCTCTTGGGCTCTCTGTTCTCCCTACCACCTGCATCTTTACCTGCCAGTATCTGTTGATCTGTTTTTACTGAAGGCAGGCACAGGTACGAGAGCGCTCAGCAACCGGGTACTGTCCCAGCGGTACCTGCCTGCACGAGCGTAAACCGAACAAGCTGCAAAATCTACTCTAAAGACGTTCGTTTGGTTCCGCCCACGCCACCGGCAGCAGCTCCCAGATTCCCGCTGCAGCGATGCCTGAGGGCCAACCGCCTCTCCGTGCAGAAGCGTCCAGCGACGCCACTCCGACGGCTCCTCCAGCCTTCCGGTAGAAACACAGCACCGCCTCTCCAACATCAACATCGCGGACCCGCACCGCATCGCGCCGCGCCCCGCCCCGCTCCTCCCGAGCTAGGCCCCCGCCTCCCCGGGCTCCGGTACCGTTGGGTGAGGCCAAGGAACCGGGTGCAGGCCGCCTCCGCGCTGCTCAGCTCCATGCGGGCGGCCAGATGGAGGCCTCGACGCTCCAGCGTCGCTCTCACGGCTCGGTCCCGCGCGGGAGAGGCAACGGGAGCTCCGCGCACACATCCCGCCACCCCGGCGCACGGTCACCGCCTGCCCGCCCCGGCCCGAGAGCCACTCAGACGGCGCGCCGACCGCCGCCAAGGCCCGCCGGGAGCTGTAGTTCCGCGCTGGAGCGAGCGGCCCGCAGCGCACAGCCGGGCGCACAGCCCCGCGAAGGGCGCGAACGGGTCCAGCGCCTTCACACAGCGAGAGGCGTCCTTGGCCGGCCCCGCTTCTCGCGAACGCCGGCTTGGTAAACACGGGCAGGTAGGAAAGCCGGCGCCGGGGGAGTCGTTATCTCGGAGCTGGTTGCTATTTAATAGAAAGAAACCCTTTGCCAGCTCTGCGTCCTCCCGGGGTCTCTGCTGCATTCTACATGTCATGCTTAACGCTACTACTGTTGCATCAGTACAAGCTTATAAAATATTTTGTCAACCTGTTCACCTACAGCTCAGAATCGTTAGAACTGCAGTCACCTCGACAGTCTCTGTCATGTTCAATCGCAGCTGGCCAGCAGGGTGAAATTTTACCGGGAAAGGAATGACAGTTCAATTCAGTATTTTCTTTAATGTCGAAGAGTCGGCACATGGACGAAGTGCAAATGAAAAAAACAGCTCCACCAGTGTAATTTCACCAGTGCAACACATAACAGAACAGCTGTGCTTTCTGCCCGTTTTTTCATTTTACACAGAACTACACTATTTTCTCTACCTTTTCAGGAGGTAAACACAGCCTATGCTTATTACACGGCAAACTCTGGAGTGAGGTTTGAACCCCCACATTGGGAATCAAAGTGTGGCACAGAAGCATTTTGACTGTGTGAGAACTTAATTTAAAACTTTTCAGCAGGAGTTGAAACCAGTATTACAATCAACTATTATGATTAAAAATGAACCAGTGCTTTGCTAAATTAACTACTTGTATTTTGGGTAACCGTAATCTGGATGACTGTATTCTGTTTAGACAAATTTCTTCAGTAATGTCAATTGCTTGTATGTTTTGTAATGAACTGACTGAATTACTGTGTATTATTAAATACTGCAGCCATCCATATAGTAAAATGTAACGAGTTACTACGTTATGCGATTGTGTGTATATTCTTTCTTTAAAACAAATATTATAAAATAGTAACTTCAGATTAAATAATAGAGCTCTGATGTTTACACTTAATGAAAAAAATCCTTAGTGTTCAAAGACACTTCAGTTTCTAGAATTCATACAATTCTGGATCGCTCTGCTTATTCTGTCAACCACTAGAAACACAGCAATGACACAAGAGGGAAAAGGCCACCCATTATGCAGTAGAAGTAACCAGAGAAATTTTTAATTAATGCTGACCCAGGCTGGACTCAAAATGGTGATACATCGCTGATGAATTCTGTCGAGCATTAACCATGCCGTAAAGAATTCAGACAACACAGAATGCGGAAGCTATCAGAGTTAAGACCCATTTGGATATTCTATAAGCAAAGTTTCCAACATATTGATACCTGCGGAGAGCTTCACAATGGAGCCTCTAGCAGCAAATCTGCACAAGTCTGAACCCTCCACCAGTTACTCTTTCTTCTGTGTCACAGCATCACCCTTTGCTGTCAATCCTGCCATTGTATTTGAGGAGGCACGCTATCAGCTGCTCAATAAAGTCACGGGTTAAGAAAAAAAAGTCTTTCAAAAAATGGTAGGGAGAGAATTTTTTTGGTTAACCAGGGAATTAACAGTATACAGTTGAATTGTGAGTTTAATGACAGATTGATTTGAGCAAAGTGCAAGTATGAACGAAGTGGTAAAATGCATCTGTAACCCAGCATACCATTATCTCTGAACCTCCCATCAGGGAGGACCACCTATTGCATGTCCAACAGATGCTCAGTTTGGCAGACAGCGCTCTGCTCCAAATCAAAAAAAATCATACCCGTACAGCCAGCCTCTCACTGAAAACTATGGTTTTATTCACAGAGAAGCTTATCTCTGTCCACATGCAGCTGATGGCCACATTTGCGTCTGTAACACAATGCTCAGTAAGCAAAATTCAAATATGCCTTTCTACCCTAGTGCTAAAATACAGTGAATATTCTATGCATGGGGCACCCCTGGAGTAACATCTCTTCATGCACACTACCTTTTTATTCATGCAGATAATTGCATCATTTTTAGTTCTTCCAGCTGTAAATAATGCCATCATATTTAAACAGAAACATTTAATTAAAAAAAAAACACCTCTTCCTTCATTAACTAGATTGTTGTGCTTTTACTCAATGTTAATTGTATGGACATGGGTCAATCATCTTCAGTCTGTCCCTTGACTAAATCCTCAACACTGACAGGAGATAGGAATTCACACCTTAGCAACTGCACATTTGTTTTTAAAAATTAAATGTAAAAAAACCCGTGTCCACAAGCAAGAAATACCAGAACATAACTGTTAATCACTGCAAACAAAGCTTTGTTCTAGTTAACCGTATAAAAACACTATTTGTGGTTTTGAAGGATTCCCTCACATGCATGGAAAAGATCTCCCAGGTTTGGAAATCCACAAAAATAATTAATTTTAGTCCAGTAAAATAACACACGGTAAAGAGTATCCTATTTGCCTGTAGACTACATGTATACAGATCATTACATCTTAACTTAAATATCCAAACAGAAATCCAACCATATGCTATTTGAAAGTACATTTCAACTAGTAACTGTCAACTCCAAGCTGACTGCTTTTATATCAAAAAACTCCCTAACGAACCTTAAGTATGCATACCCAGTAAAAAAAGACTTAAAAGGAATCTCTATATTAAAGAAAGAAAAATCTTAGTTGAAGGAAATACCAACAACAGTTCCTACTCAGTATTTTGCACTCAGCCACAACTTCTCTCTAAATACCTGGACTGCTTTACAAGATTGACAAAAATGTTTAATTTCTATTGTTCCTTCAGAACCTACTTCCATGGAAATAACAAAACAGCACCTTCCACTGAAAATACTTAATTTGGTTGTCATTTAGTTCATTTCTCTTCCCTTCTGTGCAGTAGGTATAAAACAGTTAATATGAATACATGCACTCACTAAAATCTAAGCATTTGCTCTAGGGTGCCCCTGTGTCATCCTGAAGAATACCAACTTTTAAAACACACACACTCAAACAGCAAAGAAACATGCCCTGAATCTGCACAGATCTTAGCAAATGGAGCAACAGCTTTTTCTCAGACTATTTCTTTCCAAGTATTCCTCCTGAAATGGAAAGCCTGAAAAAATTCAGGACCAGTCTTATGCCGTACTGAAGAGCGGGCTAAAATGCCAGCCTGGGTGGCATGCAAGCACAGAGCCTCTGCATGAAGAAGAGTAACAAAAAATGAAGTTGTTGTTTTTTTTTTTTTTTAATGATTGAACCCCCCCCTCAAACACAACATTTCTGTCGTAGGCTGTATTTTCAATGCTGCAATAAATCTTGAACATGGTAAAACCCAAATATTCTACATACAAAGGATTTCCTCCCTTAAAGCATGCTGTCAGCAATTCTTTTCCCAGTTTCTCAAACAACAAGGACGCAAGGATGGAAATGAGAAAGAGAGCAGCAAATTAAGAAAACAGCGTCTAAAGAGGTATGCTGCAAATGCATTGCTTGGATGCTGTCCGGCTAAATTTTAGGATTCCTTTTGGTAGTTTTTAGCAATGATAGATGTTTGTAGTGTCCTGTTGCAGGATGCAGCATGTCTCTGCAGTAAGAGGCTGACAGACACAAATAGTAGAACTGCCTTAGCTTATTTGTAATTACTGCTGTCAAGTTCCATACCTCCCCCAAAAAGAAAAAAACCCAACAACATAATACCTAAAAAAGGATTATATAAGCATATGTATTGAGAAACAGAGAGAGAATAATTAAAGAAAGGGACAAACAAGAAAAGCCCACAGCCTAAGAATTTTTAAGAAGTCCAAGAAATAGAATTATGGGAATGTTAATAAAAAGAAGTTAATCACTGGAAAAGATACTGGATGGTAATAAACCTGAAGGTTCATCAAAATGATCCTCTACATTCTTTGTTTAATTTCCAGAATTACATCTCCCTTACTCTGCTTCCACCTTTACGATTACATGGTCATTCCAGTTTCAGTGTATGGATCGTATAAAGACCAAGAAGAGCTCAATTCACCAGACTTCTTGTATCTATACTGTCAGTGATTTCAAATAGAGGTATTGTTCTTTCAAAACAAGGAAGGACTCGTCATCATTGCTTTTGTTAAGGCATTTAAAAACAAATGTACTTTCCAACAAACTTCAAGACAGATTCCCAACACCTTGCAGACAAGGAATACACCCGTGCAGTGGAGAATTTGGTATATAAATGACAGTTCTGGGTTACCAGAAATGATGGAAAAGTTCTTGCACTGACACAGCTGATGCAAAGATGAGCGAACATCTAAAAAAAAAAAAAAAAAAAAAAAAAAATCCAAAGAAAAAAAATCCCAAACCAGAATGCTAGCTGTTAGGCAAAAAAAACCAACCAAAGGCAACTCCAACATGGCAGTAAGACTTAATAAAGTTAATGCACAAAATGTGTAATTTACAGAGGAAAAAAACTCCACAACCCAGTAAAACTGTATTTCTCATGGGGAAAAAAAGGTCTGTTACACAGTGAGAACTAATTATCATTCTAAAACACACCGGAAACTTAACGAGATTGACTGAACTCCAGCTATTTTTGCACTTAACTGGCTGAACTATCCATTTCCATATAAACAACTATTCCTAGTAATTACAGTATTTTAAACACTTCACCAAAGCAGTGGACTGAGAAAAAAACAAACAAACTTGTTTTTAAGAAAACAATAGAGAACTATACTTAAAAAAAGAAGTTTGAATTTCCCAAATGTAAAAATTCACCTGTACAGTTCTTTGTACAGTTTTGAGTGATTTTTAAGTCAAAGGACAAGAATTTATTTTCCCATAGGCAAGATTATCTTATGCCGCTGAGAACATGTACATATGTCTATCTGTACAAAGACACTGAGTACAACTGAATACGTGCGGAATACAGATGTCAACAAAAGAAAAATGTAGCCTTTATCGACGGCTGGAAGTTCATCCAGACCTCGCTCGGAGGTGACTTCAGAGTTCTTCAGAGACTTTCAGTTTGTTGGTTTAAGACAAATCTCTGAAGGGTTTCTCTCTGTTTTCTACAGTTTCAGTGTCACCGTCAGGTCGAGCAGGCCGCTGCTAAAGCACACCTCGCCTGCCCTTCCCAGGCCTCACTGTCCCTCAGGAAGCCCGGCTGAGGGGCCGCCCAGCACCGCCACGCCCGCGGCCCGCCCGCTGCCCACGCTCCCGGAGCGGC
>JANHGL010001921.1:330-10614 GCA_024611195.1 Ceyx melanurus
CTGGGCAGCCTGTTCCAGAGCTCTGTCACCCTTACTGAGAAAAAGTTCTTCCTTGTGTTGACCCTAAACCTCTTGTGTTTCCTCGGTTGTTCACATATTTCACTGATTTCCAGAAACTCCAAGGGTATGTAGAAGTCCATAATGCCACTCGTTGTTCCATACAAGTAATAAAGCTTACTCAATATAATTTATAAACCTGATCCTGACAATACTAGGGAATTTATTTAACTGTATCTGTAAATATGAGCAAACATGTTTATATCCAGTGCCTATGGGGTAAAATGAAATTGTGGAAATAGCAGACAAAAGGATGCGATAAAAGAAGTGTACCAGATAGTTTCCTATGACAAGATGACCTGCCTAGTTGCTGAAGGAAAGTCTGTGGCTGTTGTCTATCTGGACTTCTGTAAAGTCTTTAACACTGGTTCCTGCAACATTCTCATGAAAAAAAAAAAAGAAAAGCTGCTCATGTCTTGGACAGGCATGTGCTCTGCTGGGTAAAACACAGGACAGATGGGACCAAAGAGTTGTGGTGAAGTTAAATCCAGCTGGTGGTCAGTCACAAGTGGCATTCATCATAGCTCACTATGAGTGAGCTCACTTCTGTTTAACATCTTTATCATTCATCTTAAAGAGGAGAGAGTATGCACCCTCAGTAACTTTGCAGATGACTCCAAGATGGGTGGAATAGTTGATCTGATTAAGGGTAGGGAGATTATACAGACGGAGTTAGACAGACTGTATCAATGGCCTGAGGTTGATTTTACGAGCTTCAATAAGGCCAAGTGCTGGGTTCTGCACTTGCACTTCAACAACAACATGCAACACTACAGGCTAAGGGAAGAGTGGCTGGAAAGCTGCCTGGCAGATAGGTACCCGGGGGTATTGATTGACAACCAGATTAATAGGAGACAGCAGCGTGCCCAGGTGGACAAGAAGGCATCCTGGCTTGTATTAGAAATAGTGTGGCAAGCAGGACCAGGGAGGTATTTGTGAGGCCACACCTCAAATACTATGTTCTCTTTTGGGCACTTCAATATAAGAAAGACACTGAGGTGCTACAGTGTGACTAGAGAAGACCAACTAAGCTTTTGAAGAGTCTGAAGAATCATAGAATCATAGAATGTTAGGGGTTAGAAGGGACCTAGAAGGTCATCTAGTCCAACCCCCCTGCCAGAGCAGAATCACCTAGACTAAGTCACACAGAAAAGCATCCAGGCAGGTCTTGAATATCTCCAGAGAAGGAGACTCCACAACCTCCCTGGGCAGCCTGTTCCAGAGTTCTGTCACCTTCACTGTGAAAAAGGTTTTCTTTGTGTTTACTCTAAACCTCTTGTGCTTCAACTTGCACCCATTGCCTCTTGTCCTGTCATTGGATGACATTGAGAAGAGTCTGGCTCCATCCTCTCTACACTCCCCCTTTACATATTTCTAGACATTAATGAGGTCCCCCTCATTAATGAGGGGTGTCTGGCTTCTTGTCCAATTACCTTGAGTTAAAAGGGTATAAAAAGAGATGTAAATTAATAAATAAAGGCTTCTTGGCATCTTGGTGAATAAAATCGTCTCTGCCTCGCTCTCTCTCGTCCTCCAGCAACTGGCAGATAAATGACAAGTCCCCAGCCTATACTGGTGGCCAGGGTTGTTCTTTCCCTGCAAGACTCAACACTTTGTTATATTTAATTAAATTTCTCCCCATCAAACTCACCAGCCTGTCCAGATCTCTCTGAATGGCAGCACAGCCATCCCAGTTTTGTGTTGTCAACAGTCTTGCTGACTGTGTATTCTGTTCCCTCATCCAGGTCACTGATTAATGTATTGTACAGTACTGGTCCTAGTACTGACCCTTGTGAAGCTCCACTAGAAACAGGCCTTTAACTAGACTCTTTCCCATTGACTACAATTCTCTGCCTTCTATCCTTCAAACAATTCACAATCCAAAACCATGTTGACTGCTCCTAATGACCCTCTTATCTTTGATATGCTAAGATACAGCACTGAGGATAAGTTGTTTCACCACCTTTCCAGGGATGGAGGTCAGGCTGACTGGTCTATAGTTACCTAGGTCCTCCTTCTTACCCTTTTTGAAGACTGGAGTGATATTTGCTTTCCTCCAGTCCTCAGACACCTCTCCTGTTCCCCATGACTTACCAGAGATAATGGAGAGTGTCCTAGCAATGACCTCTGCCAGCTCCCTCAGCACCTGTGGGTGCATCCCATCAGGACCCATGGATTTGTGGATGTCAGGTTGCTTAATTGGTTCCTAACTCAGTTTTCATCAACCGAGGCAAACTCGTCCTTTATCCTGACTTCCTCTGGAGCCTCAGTAGCTCTTTAAGACAGCTTCCAGCAGCATAGACAGAGACAAAGAAGGCATTCAGTAACTCCAACTTCTCTGTATGCTGTCACCAGGGCACCCACCTCATTCTCCAGTGCCTCTGGTGTTAGTTTTAACTGAAATGTATTTGAAGAAGCCCTTTCTGTTGTCATTGACTATTCTTGTTGATTCCCCATGCTGCGTGCATTGGTGTGCAGGCATTGCAGGGAGCAAGTTGGGCTTGATGATTTCACCCTAAGGGGATGGAAGACCTTCTGGTCTTCATGAATAGTAGAACACTGTCCCACTGGTGCAAACCCAGCTACAACCCCATCTCCCTTCAAATCTAGTTTAAAGCCCTGTAACTGAACCCTGCTAATTCTTGTCCTAGAACCCTTTTACCACTTTAAGACAAGCCTTTACCATAGATTACCATGAGGTCTGATGTCTTATTAAGCCAGCCATGATGAAAGAACCCAAAAAACTGCTTGTAGTACCAGTCTCAGAGACAAGCATTATGGACTGGACCCTTCTATCCTGTCCCATGTCATCACCCACAAATGGAAAGAGGGAAGGGAAAAAAACTTGTGCCCCAAACTCCTTCACCACCTGTCCCAAGGCCTTGAAATCTCTCTTCATACCCCTCAGACTATAGGATGCAGCTTCCTCCCCACCTCTTTGGAAGATCAGTAGCAGGTAATAGGCTGATAACTACACCAGGTTGGGGAGTTTCCTAGAAACATCCCTGATTCAGGCTTACAGATTTCATTATGATGAGGGTCAACTCTGCATATTGGGCCCTCTGTTCCCTTCAGGAACAAGTCTCCAACAACTCACACATGCCTTCTCACACTGCACACAGCCGCATCCATAGCTGTCCCCTGTTACCAGTGTGAGGCTATGACATTTACTGCAGCCTGTCAACTGCAGTCACATTCTTCTGTGGGAGCTCTGTCTTTACTTGGTGAAAGGAGCGTGGTCTTCTTCTGCTGAGTGGAGACTGTTTTTATTTGACAAAGCAGGTACATTTTTTTTCATTATTCTGGAATACCCACCAGGGAAACTCACATGCTGTTTGCCTGTCCTGAGTTCAGTAGGCAGAAGCTCATGCTGGAAAGCACCAACAGAAGTATAAACCATACCAAAAAGCAAAATCAAAGGCCAGAAGAAGGGTTCTGAACAGATTTTTTTCACATTCTGGACAGTTTAGGCCAGAATTCAGTAGACTCAATAGACCTGAGTGGACTGGTCTTTTGAGCAAGGAAATAGGAGCTATTTCTAGAAGGTCTTGGTGATGTGACAAGTAAAGAGATTTTAGACCTTAATAAGGAGCTCAAGTTTGTCATAGACAGTAAATCCTGAAAACCTATCCTGCTATAGAAATGGAGTGTAGTTCTTTGTCTATGTAGAGTAATGTTGTCTGAGTATGTGCATACATATAGCTTTGCCTACTACTTGCACATCCAATCATGATATTTAGAGTCTTTTAACTCATCTGTGTATCTCCATGCCAGGGATGTGGGCAGCCCTCTTTATGGGTTGCTTCTGCGTAACCAGAAAATCATGTAAGTGTGACCACTTCCATTAGCTGACTACACATGTTCTGTACCCATATTTGTGAAAGCTGTCATGGGGTATAAACAAGGTTTTGAGAGAAACATTCCCCTTGTTCTACTGTGCTGAGTACAACTTGCTTTTACATCTTGCATGAAGAGTGAGTTAATGTACCAATTTCCCTTTTTCAGCTGGAGATAAATTTTAGTAAAACAAATCCCAGTTATAGCCCACTTCATTAAAAACAAACAAACATACAACAAACCAAAGCCAAACTCCTGGACATCAAGATTCAGTTTTTTTCTTTCTTTTCATAGACATCTAGTTTTGTTTGAATGAAAGCTAACACTAGGTGATGATGCAGGTAGAGTTAAACATTTTCTTCTGTTTTTCACAATGGGATGGATTTAGGATTGTTGTGCGTTTTCTCTTTTATGATTGTGATTTTTGTAAAATTTCTGAATCATGGTCTTAATGTGAAGCAATCTCTGTGAAAGTATAGTATACCTGTTCATGTCACGTAAGATCGTTGTTTCATCGTTCTTTTCCAGGTTGTTTTCCTTTTATCCTGATAACCCACACAAAATGATATTTCGTGACTATGAAAATACACTATACAATGTTGTATATATGAGAGGCAAGTGCCATACTTAAAGTGTCCACCAGATTTTCAGTTTCAGTGAGAAAATAGGTTTTGTACACATCTACATGGGCTGTCCTAGCATGGAATATTTCAGTTTTTCACATTTAGAATGCCTCATTTATTAAGAAGAAAAACCTTATTCTTAAAATATTAGTCCCTCTACTAGCCTTCTTCAGAAATTAGGAAGATATTCAAAAGCAGTAACTTCTTATGCTGCCAGTAAATCTGCACACAAGATTTTTCTTGTAATTGATTGGACTTTTTTATTATAATCTTCTTTAACATTTTAGTTAATCAATTTCCAAATGTCTGGAAAGTAGCAAGAATGAGGAAGCAAAGAAGAAAAACAAAATTGATTATGTTTAGCTACAGTATCCTCTAGAAGTATCAAATGGTTTAACTGTCCTTTGGTAGCCCATTCACCTTCAGAAAAGGGCTATCATATCTATATTCTGATATGGTGCTGATTCTAATCAGTGGATTCTATTATATGCCTTTAAGCAAAAAAGAAAGTGCTGATGAAGGCCATAAAAATAAATGAGGCTTATTGCTTCTTGACATCTTTAGCACTTTCTGAGGTTTCCTGAGTGAGCAGGGGTAGCAGACAATAGCTGGGAGATTGTGTGTAAGATAATGAGAAAAATAAATGCATCCTTGGAAGCAGCCAGCAGGAGCTACAGCTAACATTCATTACTCAGGGTCTAGGCTGCTCCCAGTATGATGTTATTAATTTGTGGAATGTGCTAAGAGGTGTGAAAGCAAGCTGATGTTTGCTTCTAACCTTCCTGACCAGCATTTTGAACATTAACAAAAAGGTCAAATGCATTATCTCCTTGAAATTGTATCTCTCTCTCTCTCAGTCTCTTCCTCTTTCTCTCAAGTGAGAAGTGAAGCAAAACATACTACTTTAGAAGAAAGGGAGATGGGAGGCACTTGGTGCCTTCTCTTTGGTCAAAGAAATGAATAATTAGGATAAAGTGGAAAATAGATGATGGAGATGAGGGTATGTTTTAGTGATAATATGAGGGAGGAAACATTCTTCAAATTCAAAAGGCAGTCTCAGTTGTGAGAAAGGTAACATAATATTTGAATATTTTAAGAGCAAATTCAAATTTTTTGTATTCATAGCCTCTCAGGCATAATCTCTAACATATCACCTCAGTTCAAAGTCAGTTGGTAATCTTTGGTTCTTAGGATACAGATCAGCCTTATGACTTAGTGACATTTGCAGTTGATATACTTTCATCATGACAAGAGGCAATGGGTGCAAGTTGGAGCACAAGAGGTTTAGGGTCAACACAAGGAAAAACTTTTTTCATGGTGAGGGTGACAGAGCTCTGGAACGGGCTGCCCAGGGAGGTTGTGGAGTCTCCATCTCTGGAGACACTTAAGACCCATGTGGATGTGTTCCTGGGTGACTTGGTCTAGGTGATCCTACTCAGGCAGGGGGGTTGAACTAGATGATCTTCTAGGTCCCTTCCAACCCCTAACATTCTGTGATTCTGTGATCATACTGAAGTCCAGATTCCCTGTAGTCTTTTTATATGTTATATAAATCTGCATGACAGTTTCTGCCTACTGTGGAGTTTATGTAGTTACCTAGCTATTTGTATGAATATAATAACCAGAAATAGATTCATAATGTGATTACTCATATAGCAAATGAATAAAGTCTCAATCACAGATTGGAGTATTTTGGAGGAATATATTTGATTTGCAATTAGACAATGCTGGCTATACACATTGGTCATTTGGTGTAACAAAAGCATGAACTACGTTGTTGTATCTAGTAGTCAATTAAGTGAACAGGAATTCTACACCAAAGACATTTTAACTTCTTCCTATAACAGATCTCACAGAGAAACACAAACACATTTAGTCCAAAGCATTGTAAGTAGCTCTGCTTGTTTTATTAGGATCATTAAACACTCATACATCATTCCAAGACTGAAGATTTTTAAATAAATAAACTTAAAAAAATAAACTTACTTAAGGTTACAGTCTTACCATGGAAATTTCACAACCATAATAAAAGGAAAATTAATTAAATTTACTTTCTGTTTCTGAAGCTGCACTGGGGGAGGTTTAGGTTATATATGAGGAAGCAGTTCCTTATGGAAAGGGTCATTAGACACTAGAATGGGCTGCCCAGGGAGGTGGTGGAGTCCCCATCCCTTGTGGTGTTTAAGGAAAGATTGGATGTGGCACTTAGTGACATGGTCTAGCTAGGTGTTGTGGTGTCAGGTCTTATGCTGGCCTTGATGATCTCATAGGTCTATTCCAGCCTCAAAAATAATTCTGTGCAATTCTGTGTAATACTGCCCACTGAAGAAGAGAGAAAGAACTTGACCCTCATGATCCTTCAGCTTTATACTTAATATGATGCATATGGTCTGGAATGCCTTGTTGGTTAGTTTAGGGTCACTTGTCCTGTCCTCTCTTCCCTGCAGGTGAGACCTTTCACTTTCTGCACCCTCAACATGGCACAAGGTTTACTGTGACCATGGTCTTTATTGAGTATAAGCAATATTCTTTCTGCACACCAGTCCTTGGTAGTAACTGTAAATATTGAGCGTTATCACTTCTAGAAGCAGACACTGCCTTTGAAAAACTGTTGTTAGCCTCAGACAGTGCAGTTAGTTATAAAAGAATGAACAGAAAAGTAAAATCACTGAACAGATATAGCTCTGTTCTCACTTAAGCGAGGCCAATTCTTGATCCATTATAAAATGTATTCTAAATATCTAAATATTGAGATGGCATGTTGCATCTGCATTTCATAAGCAGCCAACCACCTCTTTCCTATCCAGCTGCTGAGTATCCTGTTCCTGTTGGTGAGGTCCTAGCATCCTCCATCACCCTGGAATGCTTGTTGAGCTGAATCAGCGTTTTCAGCTTGGTGAGTCAGTGTAGTTGGCACTGAATTAGCAATTCTTAGTGTTTCTGGGTGTTCAACTACAGTTTGTGAGGTAATTACTTCTGTAAATGCCAGTTCAGGATAACCAGGGACAAGCAGAAGAATTGATGCAGCAGGGACAGCTGGGGCTGCTGATTAAGGATGACTGAATCTTTTTGTGAAAAAAACCTACCTAAGCTCCAGTTCTGCAAAACTTCCATATTAAATCATGTTTCTGAAAATGTTTGTCTCTCTTCCAGACAGAGGACAGGGATTATTTTATTTTGTTTCCTTACTGTTTCCTCCATCCAGTTTTCTTCCAAGATCTGTGGTCTGGTGACTGAAAAATATTGAATTATTTGTCTGGTCACATCCATGTGGAGTCACTAATGGTGCTGTCCCCTGATATCATCTTTGGCAACCCCATGCAGCAACTCCTTCAGGAGCAATAGTAAATGTCATGGCACAGAGAATAATAGTATGTAGCAAACCAGCAGAGAGATTTAGTAATTGGCAACAGTTTAGGTTGTGTTAAGTTGCATACCTTTATCAGGGCTGCTATTAGTACCTTTTATCTTAGAAAAAATACAGTCATATATTAGATTTCTGAAACCAGAAGTCTCCTCAGATTACTGGCAGAAAGTGACATTAGTACTGAAATGGAGAGAAGCAACATGGAGTAGAGAGGCTGTATATAAAATAATTCTCTTTGTAGGCAAACTGCTTAACAAATGCTCTCTATATGGATTTCAAGATTACATCTGCAAGGTAGCTCTTCCTTGACCTCTAGTTATGGGAAAGGATGCTGCCTTTTTACATCCATTGTTGACTTCAGATTTTAGTATATTTAAACAACTTTTCCACAGTCTAGAAAGTCTGTAATTTTCTCTCAGAATATACCAATAACAAACCAATTAGATACTAAGAACTGCATTTAAAAATAAACAACACAACAAAAAACAACCCCCAAAACCCCACCAATAAAACCAAACCAAACCAACAACAACAACAATAAAACCACAACAAAACAAAAATTACAAACAACTCTCAAATCCCAGTAGCTGTTAGTGAATACCAGCTTAGTACAGATCACTGAGATGATTACTTATTGGGTCATACAAAAAGCTCCAGAGCGTATTCCTGAAAATCTGGGGATACTTAGCTCACCATTATGTTCTGTATTTGAAAATCCATCTACTGTCAATTGTTCTGATACCTCACTATAGGACTGGTATGCTAATGCTTATACTGATTTCTGATACTGCCCACCACTAGCCTCATAATTTATAAACCACTTTCATATCATAATGAGTCTAAGATGCAATTATGGAAGAAAAACAGGGAGTCCAAGTCAAGCAAGAGCAAATATTCTGTCATTAACAGAATGGCAGAGTTTGGAATAATATCTAATGTTTCTATATTTGTAGTGTTCATATTAAAAAAGGCAGTGTAATGGCTTTTATAGAACTGCTTCTGTTTTGAGGGTGCTTAATAATAATCTATTATAATAAAAACATTTTTAGTCAGTTAGTTTCTTTGAGGGTTTTCCCATCAACTTTGGCAGAGCTAGATCTTCTCAGAGTCCATATAGCCAGTTTTGGAGGGATCATGCATGTACTGGTGATATGACTTCCCTTAGTCTCACTAGAAGTTTATGTCTTTGGAAACTAAATTAAGAAAACCAAAGCAAATACAAATATCTTAATGTGCATTTTTTTTCTGAATTTGAGCCCTGAGTAAGAGAAGCAGTTCAAATGTCCACAATAGTGTAAAATCAGAATTATTTCTTTATGTGGGAAGTCTGATGCTCAGCTCCTGCCACCACATTTCCCACGAACGCAGATCTCTCTGCCACTTTTTATAAAAGTCTGTTATATGGTTATTAAGAGGGAAGGTCCTGGATGAACTGTTAAAGACAAAGTATCGTCTAACCCATCCCACTAAGCTCTTCTGGAGCTACTGATAACACTCTGCCTCAACTGTCTGCTAGTTTATACATGCCTTTTTAAACACAGAAATATTTTGTAAGTACTGTGGTAGCATGCTGGGGCCTCCCTCCTCCCTTCAGTGATTAGGTGAGAGTGACACTGGAAGTAAGATATACAGCAGAACATAAAGAGCACATGGGGCATGGTTCTTCTTTAGTTACAAAGGAAAAAGGAGTTTTCAACTGCCTCCTTGTCTGAAGGCTGAGTGCTCTAAGTATGTCCATGACCAAAAATAATTTTACTTGCCTAAATAATATTGTTAATCCACCCTCTTTCCTCTGCTTGGAGACTTAAGAGTTGTAATTTTTGAAGCATGAGACACTCACTGAGGTTTTAGAGTGACAGCCTCTCTCCCCAGACCCTGAGGAGAGCAACTTGATTAAAATTTCCAGACACTTCTCTTAGCCTGTAGAGGAATATTGAGCCAACAACTTTTGCAGCAGTGATATTAGGAAAACAAGGAAGAGGGGGGCATTTAGAGAATGGGATTAGATTAGCATGTTTCCTTCAAGTCCTCACTGTGCTTCCCATTTTGCAATAAATTTTCTACATAGAAGGTATCATTAGCCACCTGGCATCATACTGGTGAAGGAAAATTCACTGCTCATTTCTGCAATAACAAAGCCCTGTGGCAGAAATACTGCCTGGGTGAATTCAGTCCATCATATAGCTGTGGTTGAGACCGGCACAGAAACTTCATAGAATCATAGAATGGCCTAGGTTGGAAGGGACCTTAGAGATCATCTAGTCCAACCTCCCTGTCATGGGTAGGGATGCCTCTCAACTAAATCAAGCTACTCAAGGCACTGTCTAGCTTGGCCTTGAACACCTCCAGGGAGGGGGCAGCCACAACATCTCTGAGCAGTCTGTTCCAATGTCTAGCCAC
>JANHGL010001921.1:48237-59131 GCA_024611195.1 Ceyx melanurus
CAATGATGTTTTGGCACAAGCTAGCTGGCTGGGTAGGTAAGTCACTAGCATTATAACACTAAAGAAATGTAATCTTATACTAGAAAAAAAAAACCAACCCAAAATAAATTTAAAACCAAAAAAAAAAAAAACCAAACCCAAATAAATAACATATACAAGCAAACATAACACAATTCTGTATATTTTATTTTTTTTTCAAATTAGTTGCAGATTTTGTTAGTGAAATATCTACAAATAATTATACATTTTCAAATGACCAATGATAAAATGTGTTGGTCATCTAACTGATGTCTGTGTCTTGGTCTAAGATGAAGGACAGCAGTGTTAGAAGCTAGTTTTTATACATTGTTTCAGCCAGTAAAGTCAGCGTGTTCTTTTAGAACCTCATCTCTGATTTTTACAGAGTTCTTTGAATTAGCATACTGCTATCTGTTGGTATGACTTTATCTTGATTGAACCCCCCCAAAAGGATCTGGTCGGGAATAATAAGGAAGCATTACCACTGCATTACAGTAAGCTGAATGGGACTGGTTTCTTAGTAAGTCCCCATCCGTAAGTGTAACCTGTATAAACTACTGAGTTTGAAAGCTTGCCATTAAGCAGATGCAGCATCTAAGACCAGTGCCTGAGCTTAGTTTCTCTGACAAGATTAAAAGTATTTTCATAAAAATCATCACATGAAGTGCACTTATCTGCACCAAAGACAGTGGCGCCAGGCATCAGTCATACTTTGGTCAGGAGTATAAAAGTCATCCTTCTCTCCTTATTGATGGTACTGGTATGACTAGTAGGCTACATATTATTTTCTTTACATTGCATGGGTTTTGAGAAAAGAGGGAATTTAAGGTGAAAATACACCAAATTGACTAGTTTCCAATTATGTGATTCATTGAAAATCACATATAAAAAATAGTGGAGCTAAAAAGAGTCAGCAGGTGACTAAAGATGGCCAACACAAATATTTCCTGATGTGCATCTTCTGGGAAGTTTCTATCTTGGTTTGGGAGTTGCGTTATTAATTGTCCTGTGTCCTGATCAAACACCTTCTGTGTACAGCAAGAGTTTCCAGAGACTCATATGGACTGGACCTTCTATCATCTATTTGTTTGTTTCCTAGGCATTTATTTTAATTTAATAATTGAAATTGCATGGTTAGTACTGGAACTTGGCTGCAAAACAGCTTTGAGGATTGTCTTCAGGTATATGAAACATAACTAAAAAATAGGTCACTCAGTTCAAACACATGATATCTGAACATTTGTTAACATGGATGAAATAGGTAATTCATTTTTATTTTTCATGATTTTTTTTTTTTAAGAATGGTTCTATGAAATAGTAGT
Source organism: Ceyx melanurus (assembly GCA_024611195.1). Classification (NCBI taxonomy): domain Eukaryota; kingdom Metazoa; phylum Chordata; class Aves; order Coraciiformes; family Alcedinidae; genus Ceyx; species Ceyx melanurus. Next base: position 49,578 of record JANHGL010001921.1, read on the forward strand.
ATTAAACTAGCCCTTATTTATTACACTGTTAACAGCATGTGAGGGCAAAACAACAATAAGTGAGATGCAATGGAGCTTTCAGTACAGAAGAAGGAATTTAATTGAAGCTGGCTTCCTGGTGTATTGCTCAGCAGAAGAGCAGTTTATACAGCTCCAAGGTCCATCTGTGTAGGTGAAGCATCTGTTAAAACCCACCAAGAATATATAAGGAAAAGAGTAGACATTGTCTTCCTTTATAAGTAAAACAGGAGACTCAATCATAACAAGAAAATAACCTTGGAGCAGAGACCAATGATCTTTCTTTGTATTACTTTATGTTCCTGTATTTTCTTTGGAGATAAATGTTTCTGTTACTATTCTTTATTAGAATTATTGTATTTATTTCTTTATTTGGATGTAATTTTACTGGCCTTTTCTTCTCATTCCTCATGTAATCCACACAATGTCATAGAGTCACAGAATTATCAAATGTTAGGGGTTATAAGGGACCTCTAGAGATCATTGAATCCAAACCCCCTGCCAAAGCAGGATCACTTAGGGCATGTTGCACAGGAACACATCCAGACAGCTTTTTAAATTCTCTAGAGAAGTAGACTCCACAACCTGTCTGGGCAGACTGTTCCAGCACTCAGTCACTCCCACAGGAAAGAAGTTCCTCCTTACATTGAGGTGGAACCTTCTATGCTCCAGTTTATACCCATTGTTCCTAGTTCTGTTGCTAGGCACTACAGAGTAGAGGTTGGCTCCTTCTATTTGACATTCACCCTTCAGACATTTGTAGACCTTAATGAGGTCTCCTCCCACCCTTCTCAAGACTAAACAACTCCAGTTCCCTCAGTCTTTCTTCACAGGGGAGATGCTCAAGTCCCTTCATTATCCTCATAGCTCTCTGTTGGACTCTTCCTAGTAGATTCCTGTCTCAAATTTGGGAGCCCAAAACTGGATGCAGTATTCCAGGTGTGGTCTCACAAAGCAGAGTAGTGGTGGGTAGGACCTCCCTACACCTACTAGACACAGTTTTCTTAATGCACCCCAGGATGCCATTGGTCTTTCTGGTTTCAAGGGCACATTGCTGTCCCACGGAGAACTTACTGTCCACTAGAACTCCAAGGTCATTCTCTGTGGTTCTGCTTTCCAGCAGGGCAAACCCTAACCTGTACTGGTGCCTGGTGTCATTCTTCCCAGATGCAGGACTAAATCCGTCCTTATTGAACCTCACGAGGTTCACCTTCACCCAGCTCTCCAGTCTGTCCATATTTCTTTGGATAACAGCACAGCTCTGATGTATCAGACACCCCTCCCAGTTTCGTATCATCAGCAAACTTTCTGAGGGTACACGCTATCTATCTCTCATGCAGGTCGTTGATGAAGATACTGAACAAAACTGGACCCAGTACTGATCTCTGGGGAACACCAAGGCCTCCAGCTTGACTCTGATCACAGACATCTGAACACTGTTATTGAGCCATTTTTTAATTCACCTCACAGATCAATTGTCTATGCCACATTTCTTGAGTTTTTCTATGTGGATGTTATGAGTGACTATCAAAAGCCTTACTGAAGTCAAGGTAAATGACACCGCTGCTCTCCCTTCATCTTTCCATAAACTCATAGAATCATAGAATGTATTGGGTTGGAAGGAACCTCCAAAGGTGATCTAGTCCAATCCCTCTGGAATAATCAGGGACATCTCTAACTAGGTCAGGCTGCTCAGAGACTCATCAAACCTGAATGTCTCCAGTGATGGGGCCTCCACCACCTTTGTGGGCCCTCTAGATCCCAGAGCTTTATATACTGAATGTGATGTATATGGGATGGAATATGTTATTGGTCAGTGCAGGGTCACCTGTCCTGTCCGCTTTTCCCTGTAGATGTGGCCTTTCATTTTATGGATCCCCTGATGTGGTACACAAGACCCAACAGTGGCCTTGGTTAGTACAACGATCTTTCATTGTAATTCTAAACGTGATGTTATCACTGCTAGAAGCAGACACTGCCAGTGAGAACAGGTTGCTTAGTTCAGAAAGTGCAGTTAATTAGAAGGACTGAGCTGAAAAGTAAAATCACTAAGCAGAATTTGATCTCTTCTCATTCAAAACAGGACAGTTTGTTACCTGGAGCTTCAATTAGAAGTTGATGGGGTTTTTTTGTTGTTGTCTGGTTTGTTTTTTTTTTTTTTTGTTGTTGTTGTTTGTTTGTTTTGTGAGTTTTTTTTGTTTTTGTTTTGATTGTTTGTTTGGTTTATTTTTAGTTTGGATATTTTATCCTGTGTGGAAATGATGCAAGAATTCTTGTGCATTAACTGCATTGTGTTCGATATGTCATCTTCCACTTCATTTTCACAATTTTTTACATATACAGTGTCTTCCAACTCTCTTTTGGACACCATCAGTGACAAAACACAGTGAAATAGTGAGCAAATCCCTATTACACCATCAAGGACACTCCTGAATCCAGAGTGTGCTCATTTTTAATGCTGACATAGTCTGCTCAGCCCAGATCTGGTTTAGGAAGAACCAGAATATGTAGAATTAAGTTTTACTTGTGGCAATTAAAAGTTATATTGATGTATCCTACTGTTAGGCAAAGGAGTTGTGCTTTTAGCATACTACTAAGAGCTAAATCAAATCCAAATAGACTTTTGCTTGCCAGGTGCTTTGCTTAACTCTTTAAAGGCCAAAAGATAAAGAATTTTTTTTGTTACAAATGGAAGAGGCAGATTATGCATCTTGAAGGGCAGTTGTTCTTTCTTCCCTCTTACTTATTTACTTGAACTTAACCTGAAAGAAGCTTTGCACCAATTCTAGATGTTGCCATCATTAGCCAACCACTGCATAGCACATTTCTGATCTCTGTTTTGGACCTTGAAGTCCAAAGTTGAAGCCTATCTTCAATTCTAAGAGCCAGAAGGTTTTTCTGAAGATGAAAACACCAGTAGCTACAAAATCTGAGATACATACGGCATGCAATCACTAGGCTCCCTCTGTAATTAGCAGAAAAAAATAAATGGCCTGAATTCTCCTTTGATTGTCATTGATTCTCCACTCTGACTGTAGTTTGGTACAGCTCCTAGGGTAGCCTTAGGTACTTCAGGCAGTTCCTTGAATTTAGCTGAGATTTGGGTATTAGACTCCAAATTCAAACACAATGTATGGGGATAAAAGTATTTCTGTTACTCCACAGTCATTCTGAAGGTTAAAATGTTAATAATTCCAACCATACCTTGGGCATCTTCTAAAGTGGTACAATTCTGTTTTGTACTTAAAACAAACTTCACATCACTGGAATCATACTGCACAGAGAAATTCTGGGCTAAAATTATTTCATGGGAGAGTAGGCAAAAGCTGAGATTTGCAGAACTGATTTAAATTTCCCAGCTGTCCTTTAGGCGAAACAATTTCCATTCTTCATATAACTTAATTGTGTTATGGTGCTTTCATTTATGTGTGCTCCTACTCCATTGTCTTCAGTGTAACTGTTCCTCTGAGGAATCTGCATGGCTGAAAGGAAACCTAACCTCATGAAGACCTTCTCATTTCTTGAAGAACTGAGATAGTTAAATAAGAAAGCTATTGAGGGTGTTAGCGAGAAAATACGGAATAAATGTGTCACCTACTGATTCTATCAATTATATGTTACAGGTATGCAATAGAGTTACACTTACAAAGCTTAGGGGTTTTTTTGTTGCACATGTGCAGTGTAATTTAGTAATTTTCTCTGTGTAGACACTGCTTTTGAGCAGAGGTTTGCTGCTGTCAGGATAACTATAGGATTATAGATACTCAAAATGCATGTAATGTCAAATTCTTCAGCCACTAAAATGTTATGCCTGAGGCATTACAAGGCTCATTCATTTCAAATTTGGCGATTCACATTGTTGCACCGCAGTTAACAGAATGTCGCCACATCGTGTTGGATTTTTCTGTACAATGGCAGGTTTCTGCGAGCAGAACTTAACACTGTAAATTATCCTGATTTAGTGAAGGTTACTGTGAGATGAAAGAGGGCAGTTTGCTTAAAAGAGCACCTGTTAAGCAGATCACAGAGCTAAGGGGGATAACTATTCTGGGCAATGAACCAATATTTCTATAGGAAAATGATCTTTATATAATGGAAATATTCTCCCAACACTTTAAGAAAGCCAAATCCTGTATCTAACTATGAAACAATGATCTTCTTTTGGGAATGGGGGAAAGGGCAAGCTTTTAAGTGTCAGATTGTCAAGTGTGTATTAACTTAAATTTGTGGTTTTTATAAATTGAAGACATTAATCTCTAAAATAACATTCATATTTATCATTCTCATGTAGTTAATCTGGTGCACAGGAAAGCACTAAAGTAAACATGCATCTGGTTAACAGTAGAGAAAATATTTCCAATGAGAGAATTCAAATGACTCAAACTGAGCTTGTATATATAGGACTGTGTTCATTCACATGACAACAGTAGTTTAATTCAGCATTGTCTATTTTATTGGATTTAGCTTGCTATGCATTCTGATAGTTCATACAGGCCCTGACTTCATTTGAGGAGTTGTGGGGTTGTTACATTGTTCAAGAATGCTGCTTGACAAGACATCAGTTCAATAAAATTGGTGCTTTGGGGGTCACTTTGTTAATGAAAGAACAAATAAATTGTCAATGTATTTGCCTCCAGTTTTGGGATGAGTTTTACTTCCTAATGAGAACACACAAATCCCTACACAGTTATGCACTAGAATGATCTATATTTTCTCTTATTTTTGGCAATGAACAAGACTTTAGAAATTGTATCCAGACCATCATGTTTAGCAGTTGCTGCTTGACCTTTCTGCCACAAAAGCTTTTAATAATACTATAAGCTAAAAAAAAAAAAAAAAAAGAAAAGAAAGAGAAGATTAAAACTGCTCATTAGCAGGAATCATTTCATGCTTTTCATTGCTATCCTCAGAAGTTGTTTTGTCTCAAAGTTCCCTTCTCAGTATCTGCCTTTATTTTCTTTTAGCTTCTTCTGTGTCATTTTTTTCATCTTATAAAGTCAAATTTCCCTTTTCTTATAGACCAGTGTTCAGTTGGTGAAATTAATGTATCAAGGGAGAGCTGTTGCAGCAACATGTAGTGAGCAAGCTTTCCAAGAAATTATGCCCTAGCTAACTAAATGTTTCCTCCCTCATGCTCACCTTTACGTCCTCTGCAATGATGTGTTAGATGAGCACAGCAGTAAGAGGGAAAGGCCATTATACTGGGCCATAAATAGGGGTAGACACAGGTTTAGGATATTCAGTAAATATGCATACTAATAAATTTAGTGTATTTGTGACTTTATTAAATATGTATAAGATATTAATTTAATTTTGAAGTACAATCTGTTGCTCTAATGAGGATTCTCCACCCAAGACAAAAAAAGGTTATAAAGGATGCATCAGCCTGCAAAGACTACTAGAAAAATATGTACCATTAGCATATTAAGGAATACTTTCATTTTGGGATTGCTTTCACTAGCCTTTCCTGCAATAAACAGTGTTTCAGTGTTGTGATAGACAAGCTGTAGGGGATGTTGTGGAGTTTCATAACAAAGTCCTGAGCCTGGCTGGTGAATTGTCCAAATGAGAAAAAGGATTCTACTCTGTCCTCAAATCACACAACCACTCAGACTAGAATCTCATTAAAATTCCTCATGCCATGAATGGAAATGAACAACTAAATCTACATCTAGATTTGAAAAGAGCTTAAATTTGAGGGGAGGATATGTACACGTACATGGTATGTGTCTATTTTTACTTTTATTTGTTTGTTGATTGGTGGTTGTTCGGTATTTTTCATAAGAAAAATGGCCTTACAAGCAATATCACAGAATGACAGAATGTTAGGGATTGGAAGGGACCTCAAAAGATCATAGAATCATAGATTCTCAAAAGATCATCTCGTCCACCCCCCCCCACCCCCCCCCCCGCTTGAGCAGGATGACCTAGACTACATCACACAAGAATGCATCTAGGTGGGTTTTCACAGATGCACAGGTATTAGGGGTTGGAAGGGACCTAGAAGATCATCTAGTCCAACCCCCCATCAGAGCAGTGTCTCCACAGGAGGACACTCCATAGCCTCCCTGGGCTGCCTGTTCCAGTGCTCTGTTATGCTCACGAAGGAAAAGTTTCTCTTTATGTTTACATGGAAACTCCTATGTTCCAGCTTGCACCTATTACCCCTTGTCCTGGACATCACTGAGAAGAGCCTGACTTCATCCTCCTGACATTCACCCTTTACATATTTATAAGCATTAATGAGATTAACTGTCAAAATATTTCCAAAGTATGTGTTGTACATACAATTACTTTTAGTATAAAATGTATTTTATGGAAAGAGCATTTCAATCACTTATTGACATTAATCAAATTGAGCTGTCAATGTAAAGAAGTCACACGCCATGTAAATACATGACTGCTACTCCAACAGTTGCTAGTGTCTTCAGTGCAGCATGGGTTGTGCATGTTTGCAGCTATCCATGCTTTCATGGCTTTTCACAGTGACCCCATGTTCAAATGTTCCTGGACTTCTGCTTTCTTTCAGAGTTGTAAAGTCAGACTCACCTCCAAGCTGCTCTGTGGGTAAGAGAGGTCCTGTTTCTTTCAGGAAAAGAGCAGGCATCATTGTAATGACATTACAGGAAACAAAAATTGTTTCCTTTGAGCAACAAATTATACCAGCATTAAGCAACAATTACTGCAATGAAAATTATTGAAGCAGCAAGGTATCAGACAAGCTGTGTACATCTGGCCTGTTCATCTGTTTCTTTGGAGATCATTTCATAGGCAGAGATTAGCACAGTTGTTTTTGTCATACTTTACTAGAAGAAAAGCAAAGTTTGCTTTTCTACATCATTTTTAGTCTCAGAAAGAAAGAACTCATGAAGTGTAAACACATGCTTGTTTTTCTGTAAGTACAAGCTAAGCATCTTCATGCTGTAATTGCAGCAGATCTAAGTGATATTAGAATGAGAAAATCTAGGTACTGCAAGAATAAGTCTTTAATCATTTAGTAGCAGAGAGTGTGTTAGGAAGTCCCATGCTGATAAAAGATGCCATCTTGTAAATGGGATGCAAATTGGAGGTCCTGACTGTTTATGATAATTAAAGATTATATGAAGAATGGTGGTGATTAACTCTACTGTCCTGCCAAATTCTGGTGTTAATATATATATTTTTTTTTCCAAATGAAGAAAACGCCCTTAGAAATGCAGTCCTATTTTTCATCATCTCTATCCTAATGTTTGGTAATGTAAACTTCTATCTTTTACTCCTTAAGTTAATGAAAGTTATTTGCTATTAGGTGATATGAAAGCCTTCCTTCTAGATTCAGCTAGAATCAGGAAGTCTGATGCTTCTTTGAACATTTGGCTGAAGAAGCTTAACACCTAACAGTCTTTCCAGACAAACTGCAATGTTGGAAAACACAGACTCTTAGCCTGATTCTGTGCTACAGTTTCCACCACTGTTTATGGCAGTTGGCAGTAACTGGTTTTGAAGCAGGGCACCTTAAATAGTACTTGCACATACACATGCATGCAGTTTGGCTGTGGGAGTAGGGATATATGACAGATGCTGATGAACAGGATGTCTTGATGACATGTCACATAGCAAAAAAAAACTGTTATGTGATTATACCTTAGGAAAAACTTCAGGGCTGCTATCTGACTGAAAAATACTGGAAAGGGAAAATAATAACAAAATGTTAAAAAGACCTGTATCTTCTAATATACTTAGTTGATCAAGTATCTTACGTGTCATCTTGTCACCGCCTATGTCACCATTAAAGCCAAGAGCCTGACTAATATCTGACTATATCTGAATTTTCTAATATTAACTCTAGAGTAATTCTGAACTCTTAAATATGTGCTTGAAGAGAGTCCCTTGATTAAACACTCTTCTAAATATCAGATATTCATGTTTTTTAAGGTTCAGATGTAATCCACATTTAATTTATCTAATGTAAATTACATGAAGTAAAATAACTAGGCACAGACAAAACCTTGTCTGTGCACCACAAGCACATTGAATATATCCTCTAGAAAACTGTAACAAAAAGTGAATATGTTAAACAAATTTTTATGAATTCTTATGATTTGTATATTCTAGATTAGGTATGGTCTTTGGCCAGTATACAATCCACCTGAAACTTATACATTCTATGTATTTCCATAATGTCTTTATTCCTTTTAGGAATATAATCCACCAGACTTCAATAATTCTAGGGAAAGTCAAGACCACCATTTCCCTGATAACCTGCTCTAAGTGTTTTTACTAGTAGAAAAATTGCCTAGTTTAGCTACTGACTCTTGTTACAGTTTTGTCAACAAGATGAGACTTGTTACTGTTATTAGATATCTTTTTTTAACTCTATGCAATGACTGATTCACTTTCTGAGTCACAATTTGTAGCTCTCCTTTGACTTCATAATGCTCATGCCTTTATCTTTCAGGGACAATGCTGGTCCTGGATTCAGGATGCTTGTAGTAGTCCTATAGTTGCTTTTCAGAGGAAAAATTTAAATTCCTAACTTTTCCATTATGGTCTTCCTTTCATACATCTAATGACCAAAAAAATGTATTCCCTATTGTTTTGTACTGAAATTTAATACTGAGGTGATAATTTGTGGTGAATTTGACAGTAATAATAATCAGAACAGGCTTTCAAGATGAAGTCTCCTGCTTCTTCATCCTGCTTAAATAAAAATATGGAGACTCTTCCCCAATTACCCTAGAATCATGTATATTTTCTTTCCCATGTAACCCTAGGATGCAGAGAAAGTCACTACAGAGAGCAATAAGTAATTCAGGAATAGAAACTTCACTGTTAACATTGGAGGAGGTGGCATTTTAAAAGGTAGTCCCCTTAGACTTAAGTATTAAGTCTCTTTAGTATTGAACTCTTAGAGAAGAGTTCAATACTAAAAAATCAAATCAAAGAGGGATGAGGTAAAGACGTACATGGGAACACTCTGTGCTGACTACACTGTTACAATGGGATCATTTAGTGAACAACTGTAAAGTCCAAGAAGATTTATTTCTGTCTAAAGAAATATAAGAACTCAGATCAGATGTGCATTGTCAAGAAATGATTAAGAGTGTCTGTCATGATCAACTCTCAAACTACTGTGTTGCCACAGTTCCCCATAAAACTGTGCCAGTACTACCATGTATGTATGCAGCATTTTTTGTTCCATCTCTGCTTACAGTTTGTAAGCTGAAACTTAGGTAATCAGGAGGTACTGAAACTTTATCTCTGTATGTTTGCTTGTTTGTTGTTTGTTTCTTTTGGTATATGATTGTTGCTTAGATTTGTCTTGGTTATGGCTTTGTTTTCCAAGGAAAATATTGTCATATTTTCTTGCAATAGGTTATTTTAGGATTTCTACTCAAAGATGGAAAGATAATATTTATAAAGGAGTGGTGGATCTCCTCTGTGAGGGAGACCTGTCCCTGCATACATACACAAATGCACGCAGCATGGGGAATAAACAGGATGAACTAGAGATCTGTGTGCGATCTCAGGACCATGATCTTATTGCAATCACTAAG
>JANHGL010001922.1:2212-71929 GCA_024611195.1 Ceyx melanurus
TATATAATAAATACCAGGTTTCTACACAAGAAATATATTCCTCTATATATTTATTTAGAAGAGCTATGGTGCTTTGTTTTATGAAGTTAAACATGAGAGGAATCGGGTCTTTTTTTTTTTTAATTAATGTTCCTCTCAACTGATGGATTTATCACCAATTTAATGTAATAGTAAAACTGGTACTATGAAGGGAACATCTCCTGGCATTTTGTGGTTGTTAGTGCGTTGACTTTAATCTCCTCCTCCTATGCAGGAGATTAAGATTTTCTTCCTCTCCTGTTTATTAAGCTATCCTTTTTCTGTCTTGTTGATTAATATGCTATTGCTCATTCTCCACATGAATTCTTTTCATTTCTGCTGAGCTGTCATCAGGTCTACAAATAGCAACATTTTTTACTCTTCAAATCAAAATAATTTATATGCAGGGATTTCTTGTGGCATCCCAGCATATTAGATATTAATGTAATAATTATTGAATAGTAAAATATATCACTCTCATTAAGACACAAATAAAGCATCTGTCCAGTACACATATTGACAGACATAAACTACATTAGCTGTCTGTAAAGTTCAAATTTTATGTAACACAGCTGACCAATGTACAATGGGTAACAGGTTTTCTGGCAAGATGTGCCTAAAAGGAAATCCATCATAAAGAATCCCACCTGCTGCAAAACTCAGCTGTTTTCTGCTTTTTCATGATGTCAGAAAGGGGGATCTTTAATCTCCATACTGTGAGCTTTGTCACAACATAATCTATCTCAGATATGAGCTTGTCAAAAATTAAGATATAGGTATACATTATTAAACTGTGCATGATCCAATAGCAGGAACACCCAAACTTTAATTCCTGTTCTGTAAGTAGTGAGATGTGAGGATTTGGGGATCCAAATGCAATCTCTGCAACTCAGCAGCACTTCTGTAGGAGTTGCTTCAGGTCAGAGCAAGGGGTTCTGTTTAATCTTAGCTATCAAGCCCAATTCATGAGACCTCTCTTTCTTCAGATTCACAGTGGGATCACAGAATACTTTACATATACAGGTCTGCAGGTTAAATCCACCTTTCCTGTGGAGAAAATGTGATAATGCCCTGGCTGAGCCCTGAGTGAGAAAGCATCTTAAATTCTGTTTGAGCCTCTCTGGAAATCTTTACAGTACAGCTGGCTCCAGGGCCAGACTCATTACAATATTGTTGTGAGGGGAAGTGTTCCTGCATTAAGTTCTGGGAAGCTGGGTTGAAGTACTTGGCTATATTGGTTGCTTCCCATCAGCTTCACATGCTTGTCAACATTTGAGGAAAGCTAAAAGTAGTGATTATGAGAGCATGCAACATAACAGGTTGTTTAAGTTCAGGAGCCCTGGCTATGTGGGATGTGAAGAAATGCTTATGTAAGGCTGCGACAGCAGCAGCAAGACTTGTACTGCAAATTGTTTCAGCTGACTGGGAGCTCAGTTAATTCAGATGGGTTCCTCGTGGATAAAAAATAGAGGGGTGAATGTTTAATTAAAAAGAAATGCATGATACTTTACAAATAAGATATTTGGGATCTGGAAAGCTGTGGGAGCAAAGACGTTTCTGGGAGAGGTTTCTTCTGTTGTCATTCAAAGTGACTTTTGCTCCAGCTAATCAAGCTTAAAGGGTGCTGGACCAAACTCCTTTCTGCATCCTGAAAGGACTGGCTCCAGCTGTCCCTGGAGACTATTTGTAGTGCTCCATTGCTGAGGAACATCTACCTCAGGAAGTTACTGTCTGGCTTCTGGTCAGGAAAACAGTGCTTGGCAAGAACAATCTTTTCTACCTGCTGCTCTGCTCAGTCTTCCTATCTGGTCATCCCTGCAGGACAGCAAGGGAGTGATTTCCTAAATTGGTCTAGTTCTTTGTCCTGAATTAGTCAAGAAAGAATTAGACTCAAGTATGAGAGGTGTTGCTTTTGTCTAATCTGGGCATGGATTGCATCTTTTTAATCAGGGTTTGAATTCTCACACCAAAACAGAGTAGTCTAAGACAATGCACACCAAAGCATAAATAATCATTTATTTATAATTGAAATTATTTAGGCAAGCACATCTTCTACATACACCAGTGCACACTTTCCTTTGTGTAGCTAATATATCTAAGATACTACGAAATACCAGTTGGTGTAGAGTATAGGTATTATGGTCTTCAGGTTCCATGAGGCAGCAAGGGACACAGACTTGATGGTGTTTCAGCCTCGAGGTAGGTTTTGCACTGATGGGGTGTTCCATTGCATTAAGAGCTGGCAAAAGCTTAAGGCCAACAGTAGTCCTTTAGTAATTTAAAATATAGTTCTGTGAGCAGTGGAATTAAAAGGTGTAATTTCCATTAAATTTTGGAGTATTACTAGTATTCTGATGTCTAATAAATACATGCTTCAATTTAAACTTTTTTTTACAGTTTGAACATCCATAATATCTCTTTCACATGTGTATTTTCTGGTGTGTAATAAGTGAGACCATGATGCAGTTTTCACCTTATATAAGAATACTTAGTAGGCTGTCTAGCCAGCTTGGCTGCCTATTTTCACAAAGCTTGTGGGAATTTAATATCATTGAGAAGCCTGTGATCATGTCAGTTGTGATTGACACTGACCAATGTACTAAATAGGTATGGAAAGGGGGCAGTCAGTCACCAGGCTGGCACTTGCACACAAATAAAACAATGATTTCCTCCGGTGTGCTTCCTTGGGAACTCAAAACAAACAAAAAGCAGAAAAACAAAATGTACTTTGTTTTACTGCAAATCTAGTAACAAATTGCATTGATGATTCTATGTTTATTCTCTTTTTATTGTCATGTGTCTTCTTTTTTTCTGATTTCTAAATAAAGCAAATTAATTTTTTTTTTTTTTAATCAGATAGCTGCTCCAAATCATTCCAGCAGTTCCTCTCTAGTTTTAATTGCTTTCTATGCATAGCAGACCCCGAACCTGAATAACCCAAGCCATACCCTCATTTTAGAAAACAACTTTTGGTGCTGTTGGCATCATTCTTCATCAAGGAGCACAGTCCCCAAACATTCCATTGCTGAGCAGTTGTATACACAGGATGTCAGGGGTTGGAATAGACCCCTGTTTGTTTCTGCAGAGCATTCACAGGATATGCACTTTGGATTGTTGTGTTTTCATGCTCTTTGCTGTATTTTCTTTGTTTACAATTCCAGCTTATTTGATTCTTGATAGAGTAAATGGAAGACTAAACCAGCCAGAGTGTTGCTGTCTGCCCTATCCAGAACACACAAGTTGCTTTAAGGAAAGCACAGTCATTTTTTACCAGCACTTTGAGGTACACTCAAATCTGCTTTGGCATCTGTCCAGCCCTGCATAGTATCAAACAGGGGATATGTCTGAGAGCACAGATTTGTAGCTCAATTATATTCCTAAAATTGAGTTAAATTTCCATGAAACCTGCTTCAAACGTGAAGAACTCTGGGGGAATGTTTTTGTTTGTTTGTTTGTTTGACTTGCATTATATCAGTTGGCATACTAAATGAGATGCATTGTATAAGCACCTGTTCTGGGTGCTGTTTATGGCTGCTTGGTAACAGGGTGAAGTGAATTGATAGTGCTGCCATCTATGGACAAAATAAAGTGATTGTACTCTGCTTGATGTGAAACAAGCTAGGTGGTCTTGTCTAAAATGTGGTTAATAACATTATATTGTAACAAAAGAGAAGAACCAGTAACACTAAACTGCTTCTGAATATGATTCAGCTCCTCACTAAGAGTGAATACATTTTATGTCACCAGCCTGTGTTTCTGAAGTATGATACAGTAATTAAACAGTCCTCCTCTGGATCAGACTTGGTTCCAATCAATATCCTGGCACCGTTGCTAATCTTACTGGATTAAGAAGTATATTTTACTAGTCAGGATCATATCTGGTATATTGAAAAGAATGGTAGCCTTCCTGTAACACATAGCATTGCAGTCCATTTTCTGGTAAAAGGACAGATGGTACAATATTTGTGGCAGAGATCCAAGCATCCATATGGTACAGTACTGTTCAGTATTAATTCCAGTGTTGTTTCATTGAAAGATAATGCTCTGGTCAAATGCAAAGCATTCATGTTCAGTTTTATATTTTTACCTTTGTTTCTCACTGTTAATTTTTATTCTTGGAAGCATAAAAGCCATCCTAGCTGTCTGCCAGTTTTATCTTTCCATATACAACATGTTTATTTTCCTCCTTGTCTCTCTAAACTGCACACCTAACAAGATATGAAAACTGTAACACCCGAGTTAGATTCTGCCATTCTACACCACACCACTAAGACACATTTTCAGATTGTTCCACTGATTTCCATCAGCTGACTTTCAAATCTATCATGTAAATGATGATAGAAGTCATATTTGGGATAGTTTTTGGTTTTTTTTAATGCTCTTTTAACATCTACATGGCCACAGAATCAGCAAGGTCTTTGGCTATTGCAGGGTACTCTGTATTGACTGGCTGTTAGTTCTGCTTGTGCTTAAATAAATGCCACCTATTTGCTCCTAGGAAACAAGGAACGTTGCATATCACACTGACTGTGGTATTAACTTGCTGCACCTTCCTTTCAGGTAGTTGTAGAGACCCCTGAGCCTCCTTTTTTCCAGGCTAACCAACCCCAGTTCCCTCAGCTACTCGTTATATGTCTTGTTCTCTAGAATAAGCTTCATTGTCCTTCTTTGCATGTGCTGCAGCACCTCAAAGTCATTCGTGTAGTGAGGGGCCCAAACTGCCCACAGTATGTGAGGTGTGGCTTCCCCAGTGCCAAGTACAGAGCTACACTTACTTCCCTAGTCCTCATGCTCATGCTGTTGCTGATACAAGGCAGGATACTCTTGGCCTTCTGGGCTAGCTGGGCCCGCTGCTGGCTTTATTCAGCTGGCTATCAACCACCCTCCCCAGGTTCTTTTCTGCCAGGCAGCTCTCTACCCACTCTTCCCTAAGCCTGTATCGTTGCAGAGGTCATTGTGACCTAAGTGCAGAACCCAGCACTTGGCCTTTATGAACCTCATGTCATTGGCCTTGGCCCATTAATCCAGCCTCTCCAGATCCCTCTAGAGTCTCCCTCCCTTGAAACAGATCAGTCCACCTGCCTGACTTGGTGTCAGCTGCACTTACTGAGTGTCCCCTTGATCTCCTTGTCCAAATCACTGGCAAATATATTAAATAGAACTGGCCCCCATACTGAGGCCTGGAGAGCACCACTTGTTGCTGGTCTCCAGTTGGATTTCACTCCACCACCATTCTCTTAGCACAGCCATCCATCCATACAGTTTTTCACATGATGAAGTGTGTCACACATGAGCAGGCAGTCTCTCCAGGAGAATACTCTGGGAAATCATGTCAAAAACTACTAAAATCTACCCAGACAACATCCTTGTTGGTCACCTTGCTCTAGGTTAATCAAGCAGGACCTGCCTTTCATAAACCCACACTGACTGGGCCTGATCAGCTCCTTGTCCTCTGTGTGCCTCATGATGGCACTCAAGATTATCTTCTCCATAACTTTCCCTGCACTGAGGTGAGACTGACAGGCCTGCAGTGCTGTGGATTGTCCTTGCAGCCCTTTTTCCAAATGAGTGTCACATTTGCTAACTTCCAGTCAACTGGGACCTCCCCCATTAACCCTGATTGCCAATAAATGATGGAAAGTCAGTCACAGAGACTAAATTTTCACTGAATCAGCAGTTCAGGGCCAAGCCTTGGTAAAATGAAGCAGAAGGTTGGTGTACTTATATCACAACTCTTTTAAACAGCTCTGACAGCACAGATAAAGCTGTTAATATTTTTTTTCAATGAATTTGAGGACTTAAAATACTTTCAAATACTTGAGACTTCACAGGTATTTTAGGGCTTAAGATAATGCTTACATGAGCATCTTAGATGTGCAGTGAACAGGGAAATGACAGAGTGCATGTGAATTTAACCATCTGTCAGTTGACTTGGATAGCCAAAATTTGAAAAGCTGTGCTCAGAAGAAAATGTGCATATTGCTCATTTCTATGAGGTCTTTTGCCCAAAAGCTGATTCCTGGATGCATGCACTTAAATAATAGTCTTGAATTGTTTGCTTTTTCCCTCCTCCTTCCATCTCTGATCAGATCCCTTTCTTCCCCAAGACTGTTGTATATTCCACATAGCAAAATTTTAAATATTCTTTCTAGCTCCTCTCTAAGCATGAATCAGGAATATAGTGGATGAACAGGAAATGTTGAGAACTGCTTATGAAATGCATAGACTTTGATATTTTCTCAGGGTGTAAGATGTTTACAGTCACTGCTTGTGGTACACAAGCATGAGAACCATTAACCCAACATAGTTTAACAACTCAGAGCTGAAAATGTACTCTGCAGTTTTATGTATTTACCAAAATTGAGGTACACCAGTTAAAATTTGTAGCAGATATTTTTTTCAATTTACCTATGTACTCAGTCTTGCTGACTGAATGGAGGTACATCTGTAGATTTCAAAGCAAATTTTGGTACATCTGTAGCTGAAACTGTCTCGAGTTCCCATTGAATCAGATTATTCTTATCAGATATGCTTAAAGATGATAAGAGGATCAATGCTGTCAGCAAGTGCAAAGCAGCACAAAAAAATACAGTTCTGTGAAAAGCAGCTTCATTGTAATGCAAAAAAGATCTCTGTGCCCCAGCCATTCTGGGAGTGCGTGGGCAAGAGTTTGAGTGATTTGAATACAGGATTCCTGATACAATAATTTCTGCCACGCATGAGATGTGAATTGATTATTTGTCCCTTTAGGGTAAAAGGACCTGCTCATCAGGTAGGTCTTTGTAGAGATAATGTATACACCTGTTTGGAAGATTTAATAGTTGTGGTTGAAATACCAGGCCTGAAGCTCAAGGGTTAGGAGGGCTGGTTAAGCTTTAAAATCACTTGGAAGCAGCTGACTTTAAGTTGCCATGGCAAAGGATTTTCAGACAATGAGAAGCTTTTACATTAATATCTTTGTAAGCCTTGTTGTGATATAATTGTCTCTGTGAAGAGCAGTCTCTTTCGTGCTCCTGCTGACACACACACTGATAAAATCATCAAGTAATTATATAGTGCAAAAATTATTTGGGGCTTCTCAGAGGGTTTTTGTCACTGGTTTGGGGATTCTGTCTCCAGTAGATTATCATCTGCTTATCAAAAAATTGTCAATACCCCCTATGTTTGTACAAAATGCCAAGGTATGGAAATAGCAGGGATTTTCAGTGGGTTCTGTTAATCCTTCTGTATTCCTTCTCAGTAGCCAAACTATAGGTCTGAAAAAGTGTGTCCCATCTAAGATTAGACTGAGCTGCAGAGATAGTTAGGATGCAAAAAAAAAAAGTTTACAGGACAAAAAAGGTCTTTGGAGAAGCAGCACTGAATCTCTGACATGCACACCCCGTGGCAGTTTGTCATATTGAAATTTAATGGGCTTCAGGACATGAAGTGAGGTGTATTTGTACTGACATGGTTTTAATTAAGGTTTTTATTAAATTCTTTTAATTTAATTTTTGTTTGACATTGACCATTCCTTGTTTGGGATTTTGCAGTTCTGAAAAGCTTTCAGATAGGGATTTAATTGGAGGCTTCTCAATGTAATTATTAGTTGTGTATTACATTGGAATGAAGTAGATTCATTTAACTTAGCACAGTATAAATGCTTCATACACTCATCTGCTATGCTAATGCACAGAATTGGGATCTACATTACAATATATTGTCTCCACTCCCTGTGCTGCAACAGAGACCAGCTATTTATTCAGTTTAGTGACAGCAGCAGCACACAAGTAATTGGGGCCTGATAATTCTAAGTATCATTAATTTAGCCCTAGATTTTAGTCATAGGCAGTACCCAAATGCCATAACAACATACTAACATATTTAAACATAAACAGAGTGATTGGATTACATAATTAGATCAATCAGATTAATCACAAATCCTTATATTTCTAGACATGTATTATTAGTTAAGTGGAAGCATGGAGCAAACTGATGCATGTGTACTGAAAAGGATACTTCGTAGAGCAGTATAAGCTGTTAGTTAACTCTTTGAAATGAGCCAAAATATTTAAGCTGAGTAAAATAAATAATATGGGAAAGCTTTAGAAAGACCTAAATCATTCACAAGATTAATGAAGTATTTGAAGGTCCCAAAAATAAAATAGCCCAAAGTTACACAAAAGGCAAAACTATGTTGAGGGATGATTTACTAATCACTGGGGGAAAATGCCCCTTACATGAAATTAAGGATGCTGATTAGTGGATGGGGATAAGCTCATCTTATGTAATACAATAGCTTTAAAAGTGAGGTACAAAAATAGGTATGAAACTAAGAAATAACTGCATTGCAGGTTTCACATATTCACAGCTCTTCCAAAAAAACCTGAAGTCTATAATTTAAAGCAGCAATGAGAAACTATTCACCTGTTATGGGAAAACAGCAGGTCTTAAATTCTCCAATCTTTCTTCCATCATGCAACTGAAAATACACTCACTACCCAGCTAAAGAGCTGGTATTCCCTTCCTACCTGTTTGCACACTGTGGACAGAGAAAGATGCAGCCAGATGATGAATGTGCTTGTAGTCAGGCAATAAAAGGAGCTCTAAGTCTGCAGGAAAACAGCTAAGAAGAAGGATGGCTTGCAGTTCTGCAGCCCTTGCCCCACTCCCTTCCCTCCCAGAGGACACCTAGAGAAGACTTGCAGTCCAGGCTGCAGAGCCATGGATTTTCTGGAGGGTTCAATCCAGATACTCCCCAAACTGCAGAATGGCTTTCTAGCTTTCAGGTTGATTTTTATTTCAAAGCCACAGTCCTGGCTAAAGACCTTTGCTGATCTGAGCTGGAAGCATTGGAGCTGCTACTGATTTGAGTATGTAAGATGGCCATTTACTTGGGGGAGGGAGTCCTTGGCCTTAAGGTTAGTTTGAATTTAAAATTCCTATATCCTTTTAGGAGTAGATAGGACTACTACTTTTTGAAATGGTGTAAATAAGGTTTGCCTTTCCAGAGACATCAGTTGTGATGCTATCTCTGTGATACAGAAAAGCAACAGCAATTTCTCCTGCATTGATTCTCAGAGGTAGGGAGCTATGAATCACCCAGCAGCAGCGAAGAGCATCAGCCACACAGGCACCTCACCAAGCAACTAGAAAATAGATTTCAAAAACTTTTCAGTTGGCCAAATGGCACTGAATCACACCTGATAGACCTGAGGGAATTGGTACTGCTGGGACAGGTCTTGGGTCTGCCATGGAAACTTGAGATACCTGAACGCATAAAACTTTGTGACTATAGGGAAAATATTTTGAAGCTGATAATTTAAGGATTTAAATAATTAAACATGAAATGGGTAAGGTTTTTTTGAATATGTAAATAGCAGCACAGCAGTTGTAATAATGATGGAAGTGAACGTAAGAGAGTGAGTATGATAGAAAAGTAGTTTTAGGAGAACTGCAACTTGAATTGCTAATTATGACAAATGAAGATGTGAGCTGAGACGTGGGTTCCAGCCTGTTACACTCAGTGCTTTGGTCAGTAATCTCCAGTGTACAGCTATTTATGTAGTAAATAAAAACCTGTAAATACTGCTTTTCTATTACTATGCAAATCCTCTGTGTGGGAGTAATGTTTCTGCAGGAGTGGAGCTGAGCAGGTGTCATCCTCCCTCACTCCCACACAGTTTCCAAACCAGAATAATTTGTCGTTCTTATAGCCAAGGCCCCCTGGAAGAAATGAATAAACATTTGCCCTGTATGATGTGAAATTAGCATTCTACATCATGTATGGCCAAGCCTACAAAGCATATGTGTATGGGATTTATTAATTATCTGTGTATGGGATAAGCATGGGGATACATCAAATTAATAAACATGGATGCAGAGTTTTGTCAAGTATGGACAATATTTCAACTTAACAACTGAAAATTTCTGATTGAGGATAAAAAAAAAAAAAAGAAAAAAAGTGACTATATTTCCAGAGTGCTTACATGCAATTTGTGCCATACTTAAGAGTAAATTTCACAAATCTATATTATGGCACTTGTCCATGGATGTTTGGGACTCAGGAAAACAGTATCAAAAACCTCATCTGTACCCATGTACTTGGTACCATGCTGTACTGTTATCTGAAAAATGATTCCACGTGGTTCCCTCGTGTGATAAATAACAGGGTGGGTTGAAGGTAGAGAAAATGAAACTGCTCCAGACCTCATTATGCTGTTGGGTTTGTACTAGAAACCTACTAACTGCTTCTCTGAGCAACAGTAACTTGTGTCTGCTGGGGTCTTGCAGTGTGGCTGCTTCCAGCTATTTACAGGATGCTAAGGAAGACTTTGCCTATGGCCAGAAACTACCAATGCTTTCTCATCTATTTTTGCTAGGTGACATGCTGTATGAAAATTAGTGCAGAACACTTTTATAATGCTTTTTGCATTGTTTTCCTTCTCATGTTTATGACATCTCCAATAATGATGCCAGTTTATACTGGAATTCAATCCTTTTGGATAAATCCTATTTTTATAGCTTTATGAATTACCTTGTGAATGAATGAAACAGTGTTTATATAAAAATACTTTGATTCTTAGAAATGTTATATTTACCTTCTATAGTGATAATTTAATATACCCCACTGTACAGTAACATTACAGAACTGGTATAGTGACAGATACTTTTATGATTTTTATTCTTTTTTGTGGCATGTGTGAAATAAATGAGCTTTTGTCTGATACACTTAAATGACATTCTCCCGAGTTATGCAAACAATATTTTTATTCTTTTGTTGTCATAAAGGGTATTTAATACCAGAGTTCTAAAATGGAACTTTGCTTTTCTCCTTTTCCAAGTGATTCTTATCCTCAGAGTGATTTATGGACAGTTTGAAATATAGATTTTTCATGCCCTGTTTAGATTAAGCACAACTCTGAGATCTGCTAATGAACACCTTTGTTTGAGAATGCAAAATAAAAACATCTTGTCTTCCTCATATAAAAAACAAACCAGACCAAAACCAACCAACCAACAGCAAAAAACCACAACAAAATCTGCATTGCAACAGTTCAGGCTGTAACTCTTCAGTACAGCAATCCTGTTGTTACTGTTTATTTGTGCACAGTAGTCTTGGTCATGGATCAGGCTCCAACTCAGTTAGACTGTGTAAAGAGACAGTTTATGATGGTAAACTAGCAGTATTGTGAATACTAGCCTCCAGCTGTGAGTAAATTCTGACTTTTATGTGTTGTAAATATTGCCACAATGGTTTAAGTATCATTTAGATGAAAAAAGGCAATATGAATTTTCAGGGGTTTAATAAAAGGGATTTCTCACATCAAATTTCTCCTTTCCACCTAACTGTTTCACTTGTGGTAGAGTGCTGCTAATTCTTAGTTTTTATTTATTCTGCCACTGAAGAAGTAGTTGTATATTGTTGAATGTTTTCAGAGAAGTTGTCAGTTATTCTGATTGTAGCTTCAGATGGAAGAGAAATGCTATATACCTAAGATGTTCATAGACTTGGGCTGTATTTGTAGGGCAGGAATTATCTCTTACTCTCTTTGTATGTGCATAAAAAAGTGAAAACTATTGAAACAAACCTAATGAGGAAAAAAAAAGTAGTAGAAATCCCCAGTTGTGATTTCTAGCATATATATCAAGAAAATGCCCAATGGCTAAAATGGGCTCTTTACATTATTTTCTATACTAAATTTCAAAGAGAAGGGAAAGAAAGACTTCATCTTTTAGAATAATTTCAATTTTTACTTAGCCTTTAAGTGTAGAGAATAAACATTTCATATTCTTATGTGACTAAGAGAAATGAGATTAGGAAATAGTGGAAGATTATTTTCCATCAGGCTGCTCTGCTTGTTGTGCCAAGCAGGTCCTAGACTGCTCTGGCATTGAGAACCCTGGTGAAGCAATAAGTATTTTAACCATTCCAAAAATAATATATTCTGCCCCATGTAAGGCTTGAAAATATACATTTTTGCTGTAGCCAATATATTGTGGAAGTATAGAAAACACTAATATTCTTTTCTTTGTTTCCACTAAAGTCAAGGGCTCTTTTAAATATTATTATAAAGTTAAGTTTCAACATCCTTAAGTATTCAAATTGAAGAGAAATGAAACAGTGTTTATAGAACATATTTTATTAATTTAGCATTTTATAATCATAGTTGTTGTATGAGTGTTCTGATAGATTAGGTGCTAAGAAAATGAGGTCTGTATGAAATAGCAGTAATATATTAGCAGATTCCTTTACAAAAACAAGATGCCATAAAATTTAAAAAAAAATAAAATTAAAAAAAAATGCCTGCAACAGTAAACTGAGGCAGTTTAACAATCAAATCGTGTTGCATGTTCCAGGAGTGTTCCTAATATTTTATTAGATGGTGGCTGTTGTGCTTAGGGTCAACTCTCCATGTTTGGACAAGTGTGCCCTTCCACTTACAAGTGCCCCACGTGTAGTGGACCTGGCTATTGATCTGAATTGAAACAGGCAGGCTGATTAAAAAAGAAATCGAGATGTCACTGGGGCTTGTATCAAAGATGAAATATTATCATTGGTTTTACTTAGATGAGGAAGCTGAGAGCAGGGAAAATAAATAGGGAGCAAAAAATAATACAGGAAAAAAGACAAAGCATGTCAGAATTATCTAGTGCAGCAAGTAGTGGTTCTGGTCTGGTGCTCACTCTCTGCTACAATATCTGAGGCAGTGCCCCTGTTGTGATTCATTATCACTATATAGCAGTGTTTGAATTAATAATAATGAAAGACAATCATAAACTGATGATAGAAATCGTGGTGTTCCTACACGGTTCTATAACAAAGTGGCTAAATAACTGTTTTTGTGGAGATAATTTCATTATAAAGAAAACACAGGTAACCTTTACAGAGAAGTAGTTACATAATTTAGTCTGGTGGGATATTATTGGCCTAATTCTCTGCTTATCTGAACAGAGAACATCTCAGCAGCGATGAGGGTGATGTGCCCGTTTCTTCTGGCAGGGAGCTGCCCACATTATCTGATGTAGTCTGAAGCGCATCCTTGTCTTGGCTTTGTCAGCATCAGCTTCTCACTGTTTTCTCACCGGGGTTGCTTCCAAGGCAGCTTTGGGCAGCACAGTTGTTGTTTTCTGTGGCAGAGGGACCGAGGCCGGTGTCGGGACCTGGCAGGGTGCTGGCTGGCATCGAAATACCCAACACAATGCGCTCCTTCTGCCGCTGTTGCGGGGGAGCACCGCATCATTTTCCCTGATGGGCAGCCTTTGTGTGTTGAGCACTAGCTGGGGAATTGTGTTTCCACGCCCATAAACGCTGTAATTGCGCCTGCCTTTGCTTTCTGTGTGTCCTGCAGAGCTGTTGCTCTAACAAAAGTCGCCCTAGCCACAGCCTCGGCCAGTTCTTGTTCCTCAGCTTAGCTAAGGTTTTGTCCGCATGTTTTTAATTGCCCATAAATCCAATCTGGGGTGCCTTGTTTGTTTGACTTACTTTATTCTGCCAGAGAGTATTGTCAAACTGCCTGTGCGAAGGAAATTTTAATTTCAATTATAGGAGAAAATGGCATGGAAGTAACAAATATTACAGAGTAATCGGGGTAGTGATGGTGCAGAGAGCAGGGAGCTGGCTTCTTGCTCTTAAGAAACGCCATGGCTGAAACCAATCGACTGGTTTTATTGACTCTGGCCTTGAATATGAATGGGGTGCTGTTCTTCCAGTTGTGTTTGATTAATTCTGCCAGGACTTGAATCATGTTTTTATCTAATGCTCTGGAAGATCTATAGACTGCCACAAAGATAGTAAGAATCTTTTTTTTTCAGTTTGTAAAAGTTCTTGCAAGCAGCAGGTGAAAGAGGGAGGTTACCTCCTTGAAGCAAAGCTGGATATAGTCAGTTGTGCCATTGTACTGAGCTGAAATCTGTGGTGACATGAGATCTGTAATAGCTGTGAGTGCTTCTGTAAGGTGTTACTTTATATAATGTAGCTCAACTGTATAATTGTCGTCAATTACTAAATCAAATTTTTGTATTCTGCAGTAGCTGACTGTGCTATTTTCAGTTCTTAACATGAAATGGTGAAAACCAAGTCATTAAGAAATGCTACCACATAAGCTAAAATTTCTAGAATCAATACATCAAGACTCAATCAGTTGCAGATACACTAATAGCTATTAAAATGTTTTTAAGCAAATAAAATTCAATTAAAAATAATCAACAAAGGAAGATTGCCCACTGAATTCTGGAAGGAAACTACTTGAGTCAGGTTATGTTCATGGGCAGCCATCCATAGAAGTCAGATGTCATGTGCAATTGAGGCAATAAAAGCATGATCTGGATGTTTACTACTTCTTAGTCTCCTTAAGAGATGGATCCAGTTTTACAGAGAACAATATAAAAAGACACGAGGGTTACCTGCTACAGTCAGGACATTAGAAACATGGGTAAGGTGATCCAAGACTTCATGGTAACAAACTGGGGCAAGAAAGCTGGTGTTTGTAATTGAGCATGATAAAATGCAGAGGTCCCATGAGAGCTGCACGTCAGCATGAAGGATACCAGACTAGTCAGAAACTAGAGTAACAGCTACACTGCAGACAAAGGCTTTCCTCTGCTGCCTTATCTCCCTTTCTAAGCAGCAGAGAAGGACTAGATTCCTTCTGAGTGATTCAGAAGAGTAGAAATCAGGTGCTGCTCTCCTCATGCCTGTGAGAGACCTGAGGAGCCACCAGCCATGCACCATGAGTCAGTGCTCTCTCGTGTCTGTTCCTTTTGCTTGTCACTCTTCTTTCACGCTTGCCAGAGCAAAAAAAAAAGCTTTATTTTGCTTTGGTTTTGTTGCAAATCAACAGGCACCATCTGAGAATTACGTGGCATGGTTATTTTGCCGTGGAAACTGCAGGGAGGGGTTTTTGTGTTCAGTACTTCAAAACTCTACTTTTGTCTGATTAGTCTCCTAAATTGCTTTATTTTCTCCCTGGGAGAAAACCTAAATAAAAATAGAGAAAAGAGCTTTTTATTACACTTAAATCTGGAAGAGGGCTATAGGAAATGTTGTGATAAATTTCCCAACAGTAAAAACAAGAGTAGCACAGACTGCAGCAGCTGAAAAATATTTACCAAAATGGTGAGAACACCTGAGTGGGTGAGTTCATGCTGATCTGATAGAGGCTCAGTTCTGGTTGTTTTTCTATGTCCGTTTTAATGTTTTATTCAATTGAGGATGTGAGTGATGCCATCATCCCAGCTCTGAGAAGGCATCAACAAGAATTTTCGGAAGTCTTTATTTTGACTGATTCTGACTTCAGTCAGTTCTAAAAGTTCTGTGAGACAAATGTCAGGCAAAACTACAAGTGAAGGGCTTTCCTGATAGTGCTTCTAAAGCTGTTATCACTGCGTATCAACAGTGGTTGAAATGGCAACAAAGGCAGAGAAGACATAGGAAAAAAGGTCACGGGTGGCTCAGTTTTAGAGCAGACTGTTGTTAAGAAGAGGACAGTAGTGATATTGCCAAACTCAGGTTCCCAACTTTTTGCTCTTGGCTTAAAAATAAATATCTTTTAAGTAGTAATACATATATTAATTTGAAACTTTGGATCGTATGTTTTTGGACTTTTATCTCTAGCCTTGTTATAGAAACAGGGTTATTTTTTATTTGAAATGCAAGCTGAGAATCCTGATAACATAATGCCACAAAACTATGGCTTTGAGAAATACTCTAAATCTCAGGAACTGATAAAATCACAGGAGCTGGCAGTGGTGAATATTATTAAAGTTTGCATACAGTTGCTTTGCAGTCTCACTTCCCCACAGATCCAGTATTTACAGGAGCCTGAGTATCAGTGCCAGAGTTCTTCAGTGGGTTATCTCTGCTCAGCAAACAGACTGATGCCTCAGAATAAGGTCTAGATTCTGATCCACACTGGAGGAGAAGATAGATGCAAGAACAAACCCAACCTCAGGTATCATAAGCAAGTAGAAATATTTCTAAGATGATTTTATATGTAAACATTACAAATTTTTATATGAGTATAGAATTTTATATGATTGTTTTGCAGAGTTCTTGCACCTATTTTGAGACAGTATCAGCTTTTACCTCTGACTTTCTAGTTGTGAATACCATGATGTGTTAGGAGTAGCAAGAAGCTGGCAGGAGAAAAGGATTCTGCCAACACTTTGATGGAAACCCATAGCATTAAGATCAGCTGCATCTTGGATAGAGACCCTCAGGACAAAGCACTAACTTTCACTCTCATGGAAGCAACAAAAAACTTTTGGACTGTTGTAATAATGCAGTAGAAAACAGGTTGTTTATTACAGTGCCTTCAACAATTTTTCTCTAAAACATGTTGGATTTCTGGATGATAATAATAACTTTTTTGAAGTTAATCAGGTTGCTTTCCATCACTTAGGATTAGCTGTTTCGCAAAGCAAAGAAGTTTTAGCTTAAAGTTTCTAAGGTACCTAATACTGTATTCTGGCCCAGTTGATAACTGCAAATGATAAAAGGTTTCCTCTCAGCCTTTGTGCTCTCTGGCTGCATTAGAAACTGAAGGAAGATATATGAGATGACACAGCAGGCTTTTTAATCCTTTAGAAATGATTGGCAAAGTCACCTCTTTACTTACAAAAAGTAAAACATACAAAGTTGGGAGCACATAGGTATTTTTTTAAATAAATGTCAAATCTTTTTGTAATCTTCTGTAGTTTCAGTCTAGAGTTGGGTGAAGGACAATACTTTAACATACTGAGACATGTTTATGGCAAGTTCAAAAGTTTATGAAACAAAGGCACTGCTAATTCCTGGAGAAGCAGGAAAATACAGAGCCTTTGAAAAGCTTCTGTGGGTTTTGCTTGCAGCCCTGTCTGGAATTTGCCACGGTGAGAATGAAAGGGATGCTGTGACAAATAAATCTGAAATGCTGTGGTGCAGGGCATAATGTGTTGTAGACAAATTTATGTAACAGGGCTCACTTAAAAGGCACTTTAAGCCTTTATTTTGTGAAAATCTAATAGAGATACTAAATGAATGCCTGTAAGACTCAGCACTTATATTCTACCTGATTTGTGGAAAAGTTGATTGATGGAAAGCAGCAGAAGTATGAAAGCTGTATTTTTTCACAACTTTTCCTGTTTTTCCTTGCAGTCTGCAAGTTTTGCAGCAAACATTGTGTTAGTCCTTGGATGCTCACTCTTAAATGAACAATAGTTCTCTGTAGGAGAGCAGTACCTATGACAATATGTGTAGTAACTCTTGCAAAGGAAAAGCTGCTCAACTTAATGCAAACTTGAGCCCTCTGTAAATACTCTGCCCTCATCGTCTCTTTTCAATCAATACAAGTCCCATAAGTTGGAATAGAAGGGAACAGAGCTTCAAACCCTCCCCTTAGACTCCTGACCACCACACCAGCCTTTCTTAGCCACAAATGTAGAAGAGCAAACAGGATGCAACCTCCTTGCTGAGTGCAGCTAAAAAGGAAAAATTAACTTAAACTGATTGTAGGCTGAGTTTTCCAGTTGCATCCTCTGGGTGCCACCACACTGCTTGAATTAAGCTTTAACCAGAGGACTCTCCCAGGCCCCAGGGTGGAGTCCAGTTTCCAGGATTCCTCTGGGGATGAATGCTTAGTGGTGTGACTGCCCTGTGAAAGTATGTCTGTGATCTTCCACCACTGGTTGGTGTCATGACCTGTGAGCTTCTGGTTTTCCTTCGTTTGGTTTTGGGTGTGGATAGGAGTATCTTGATGCAGCTTCAGCTGTATTATCCACAGTTTTTGTTTGCTAATGTTCATATAGTTTGTGGATATTTGAAAACTAGGACTGGCTTTCAGAAAATCAACATGCTTGGAGCTGACAACAGCATGCAATTACAATGCCTTAGCAAGGAAGGAGAAAAGATAGCAATGAAATCAGTATGCCAGAGGGTGAACACTATATAATTTGGAACTGCAGCTTTATTCTTGTCTCAAAAGCTATAGAAAGACATGACTACCATACTATTTCTGCATTCCCTCAGCCATTGCTTATTTATATATCAAGAAAACAGGCCGATTGACAGAATCCTACTGATGTTTTTCCCCCTGAACAAATACAAGACATACATACAGTCTTCTTTTTTTACTGTTAGTCTACCACCTTCCACAAACCACCTCTCCTCAGGTGGTAATATTTCCATAGGCAAAATATGATTTCTGCCACTGTGTTTACAACCCCTTGAATTAAATTCTGTGGGGAAACAACCCCATTCATTTTGGTTGTGTGAGACAAGGGATGTCATAATAGCCTAATGGTTAAGGTGTAGAAAAACATGTTGAGATGACAGTTCCCTACTCATTGCACCCAAAGACAGCCATCACAAGTGATATGCAAAGTTAATAAGGCAGAAATACTGTTGTTGTTGCTCAATACTGTATCCATCTTCCTATTTTTTCTTACACTCCAGACTATTTTCTGTCTGTGAAATAGCAGATGCTAAAAACAAACCTCATCTGGATGTCAGAAACCCAAACCATAGCTATACCATGATTTTGTTAAGCATACTGACAGGCAGTGGGGCATGTAGTTGTGTGAGGAAGAGGACAGCTACTGGCACTGTGGGCTGCTGGGGCACAGGAAGGGATATGACATCTTGCCATATATGTGAGGCTGCTGCATGGGTCCAGGCACCAAAACCCAGTGGTTCTGATCCACTTCAGGTGCCTCTCCTGTTGGAGATGTGTGTGCCTGCATCTTGTGAGCATCCATCACCTCCCAGCATCTGCAGTGCTGAGAGCAGAGCTGAGAGCTTGCTTGGGACAGTTCATTATGCAGAGTTTGGACTCTCAAATGCCATGCAATAGGAGTAAGACTTTGCTATACTTTACACAAAGAGCTGAATCAATAACAAAGCTTGTAATGCAGGTGAGATTTTGTATGAACTAGGAGGCTGATGACCAGTGAGTGACTACAGCTGATTAGGGAGAATCTTGGTGGATGGAAGGACCAGATTCTCAATAAACTGAAATTTATGTCAACAGAGTGAGAGCAGTTTACACTGGTTCCACTGCAGTATGATGATGACTTTCCAGCCAAAAAGAACGTGTCAGAAACATTTGAAGCTGATCATTTATATGTATCTTGGGATTATTTCACTTTGCAGCAAAAATAATATGTAAAGAACAGGGTTTGCTCATATCTGCAAATCTACTTCCAAGCTGCACTTCGGTAGGAAGCACAATAAAAGTACAAACAGATAAAGAAGCAGCCAGTCCTACTGCTTTGGATTTATTTTTTAATTATTATTTGTTTCCCCAGTCACTTTGCTTTACTCATTTGGCTGGAAGGCAAACACGTTCCCTGTTGATTTATCTCGCTCAGTCAAGGGCTTTTGCTGCTCAGTTTGATTCCTAATATGGCAGTGACAGCAGATTTCCTCTGACTTCCAGAGGGCTCCTCTCAGCTCCTGGAATGCAGCTGGGAAAGAGTCCTGCAGAGACCAACAAAGACAGTTGTTGCATTAAGACTAATAAAGACCAGAAAATGGACTTCCCCACATGCAGTGGAAATTCCTGTTTTCACTACTCCCTAAATCACTGCTTTTGTCTTTTTTGCCCACATCAAAAAAAACATGTTTTTTTCAGTAAGTTTGGAAAACACCTACTCCATAACAATGAAGTTTTTATTTTCTTATGGTATGGCTTGAAAGCATGTCACAGTACCAGTGGATTCATTATAGCACAGAGGAATAATATGGGAACTGGAAAAAAACCCTAGGATTTTACCCTTTCCTTTTTTTAACTGTTTTGATTCCACACTCTTCAGTGCTTTGAAATACCTGCTGTCTTTTATTGAATAAAACCAAGTATTTTTTTTCTTTTAATAATGTGTTCTTCAGGTAATAGGCTGTCAAACCCATCAAATCTAGAAATGGCCTTTGCTGGTCACATACCAAAATCCAAAGGATTAAATTCCTTTCCTAAGCAGGGTCTCTAAAAGGTTAAGGTGGAGTTGGAAGTTAATTTCATCCCAAATACAGAACAATAGTGTGCAGTGACATGACTTTGTGATAAGCATTTGTTAAAGCTAAATCCTCCCTAAGACCTGTGATTGTTTTCCTTTGTGCTAATGGCAAACTAACCAGAGGCCCTCCCTCTGTCTCTCCCCATCTCTCTTTCTCTTGGGGGTATCAGAAGGCAAGTTTATTTGCTAAATCTGTCTTTTTTTATTATTAAATCCTCAGTTCTCCTTAGGTTATTCTTTTTAACATTTGTGGTCTTCATTTCTGATAGGAGAATTGTTCTTTCTGAAATCCACAAACGTAATGCTATTGCTTGCTGACTGCCATTACTGACATGTATATTAAACAAAAAGAATTTAAATTATTTCTTATTAGTTGAATGACTGTCTTGACTTTCATTATTCACAGGCAAAAAAAAAAAAAGAGAGGCCTGTTGTCATTTAGGTACTGACTAATGTAGAATAATGTTCCATAGGAGTCTCTAGAGGAAAGCTGAAGCCTGGGATTCCAGGGGAATTGATTGCTTCATGTTCTTGCCAGCAACTTAAACAGGAGCTAGGTGCCTTTGAAAACAGACTCATCTGCAACTCCAAATACTTAATACCTTTGAAAATCCATTCTAAATTTGATGAACATCACTCAAAAATATTATTGCTTTTCAAGTTTATTTCCATTATAATTATTTATACTATTATAAGCAAGTACTGCCTTAACTTGGAAGCAGTGCCATCCCCCTTTCTTTTCAAGATAAAGGATTTCTGGAATTTGTATGTGCTTTTTGGATTCCTGAGTTATTTTAAATACAGATCATGATCCCTTGACTAGACTACCTCAGGGTCTTGTATGGAGCAGTGTGCAGAAATATGCTGAGCTGCCCAGATTCAATCTGGTTTGTCAGTGAAGCACAAGATCAGATTGCTCCTCCACTTTTGTACCAAATTGGATATCTGTTGTAAACATTTGTAGCAGGTATCCAAGCTGAAAACAGTCATGTACCTTTAGATATCTGAAAGGTTGTGTTGAATTTGACCACCTTTTAAGGCTAAAGTGGTTTACAGTCAGTGGTGAACGTGTCAGTCAAATACCCATTTGTGCCTTTAAGTGACTGGGACAATTTGAAGAAGAATTTAGGTAACTGGGGCATGTGCTGTTGGTCATGTTATCAAAAATAATTCCATCTTGCACCATTTGTCAAGTTGTCTGTCCTTTTGTCTTACAGCAGAAGTCATGTTCTCAGCAGTAGAGAGAAATGGCAAAATATTCTTTTTGAATAGGTATCATCTGTACTTCTGGTGTTACTTTGGATTTTGTGGTTGGTTTGTTTGTTTGTTTGTTTATTTTGTTTTGGGCTTGTTTGCTTCCTCTCTAGCAGCTATTTTAGGGTATTTGTCCTCACCCTTGTCTCTGTGTGGTGCTGTAATTTTCCTTGGGAGAACTGTCTCAGCTATTTCAGCCTGGAAACAGAGAAACATCAGTAACCAAAATTGGCAAATTCCCCTGGGTTTCATTAGGTCAAGTCCCCTAAAATCTTGATAGTCTCAGCATCATCATTCCTAAAGTAGTTGCCTTTATCATCCAGGCTGCAGGCAAATAGCTGTATGCAGTAAATATCCACAGGAGCAGTGGCCCAAAGATGATCAAACAGGCAAGGCTGGGCAAGGGCAGCCAAAGAAAGACCTGGCACCAACCTTCACTAAGTGAAAGGATCACAAAAAGTAGAGTATTTGTCTCAGCAGAGCAGACTGAGAACCTCTCATATCTTACAACCTTGTCTCATTCTCTAGAAGGGGAAGATACAGGTCCAGGTCCCTTCAGCCAGTGGAGAGGTCTTCTCTTTCACCTTGGGTTGTTTCAGTTTTTCTGTTTTTGTGCTTCTGCTTCAGTATCCCCTCCTCTGCCTGTCATTATTCCTCAGCCAGTGTGTATTCCCCCCTCCCTCTGCAGTTCACTCGAGGACAGTATTTTGAATCTCTCTAAGCCTCTATGTATTATTTGCTGGTATTTTCAGTACCACCAATTTAATAAATATAAATGTAATGATTTTTTTTCTATATATCATCAAAAGGCATTATATAAATTCAAACCCTGCTGTCTGATGGAATTTGCTACCTGAAGTATTGCCAGTTTACTTTGGTTTCAGTCTGAATTCCTCTACTGGGGAGTCTGCCACCATTTGAGGTCAATGTCCTTCTCATCTTTGTTGCTGTTGTATTCATTCTATTTGCATACAAATATGAGGTATTGCAATATGCTATTTTGAGTCTTTATTTGTTATCTAAGATTGCTGGTGCCCTTCTCCAGGTAGTTAAAGTTTTAAACTGGCATGCTGCCTGTTCCCCTCCTAACTACACTCCAGCTTCAGCAGCAGTCAGTGCCTCCCTTGGTGGGAATACAGAGGAGCAGGGTTTACTGCTTTGATGCTTGTAGTTTCCATGTAATCACATTCACAAAGTTCTTGCTTTATCTGCTTTGCTTTTCCATAAGAGCGTTCCATCTTGACCCACAGCCAAAAATCAAGGTGCATTTTCCTCTGAGTTCAACCCACATTTGCCACGCTTAATGAAACTGTTTGTTTCTCCTGTGTGTAACTCTGCTGAAATGATCTGCTTGGGTGCAAGAGAGGCAGATCAGCTGCCCTGGCTCTGGTAGTAAACTTAATCATCAGCTCATAAGCACTAATTTGTGATGATTTTAAATAAGGTGTTTGGCTGCTGCTTTAACAAAAAAAAAAAAAGAAATTTTCTGCTAGTTCCCCATCTGGTACTGTACCTTTAGTAGTTGTGTTCCAGTTGGCAGCACTATGGGTGGATCTGCAGACGTCAGTGCTGCCTCAGTAGCCCTTAAGCCTCTGTGAACATTTCTGTTTCCACTGTCAGCTCTGTTTAGCAGCCTCAGTTTGGGATCCTTGGGTGAGGGAATCATTGGCTCGTTGTCAGCTTTACAGCACCTCCTTCTTCCCAGTGCCCCCTGCTTCTCTGAATTCAGCATTTCAATTACAACATGATATTCATCTAATTGCACACCAGTGAAGAGCTGGTATTTTGAGACTGCTTTGCTACTCTCTCCATGTAACTTTTTTCATTACAGGCAGGCTATTGTTAGTTTTTATAAATACCAGCCCCTTCTTCCCCAGTATAAATTGGACTCCATTATTCCTATGAGAATGTCTAATGTTATTGAACATGAAGTTGCAAATGTTTTCATTTATAAATCATCTAGTCTTACAGCATCTTTTAAAGATACTGATGAAAATATGTAATCCAAAGTCATCTTACTTGCTAAGATATGACATACATGATTGAGAAAGGGCCTGGTGGACAGTGTGTGTGCTTATGCTGCATCTGCAGCAGTCCACACACAGGGGAAAGGTAGAAGTTAGCATGTCTAATATGAGTTTTTTTATCTAAACTACTTGCAGCTATTGGGGCCATTCTGGCAGCCCATCTGGGCTGCTTACTACTTCTCAACTCCATTCCCAGCCAGTACACTGCTCAGGGGTGTTGGGAGAATCTCCCAGGAATTCTACACAATCCTCAGCCCACTTATTAGAGATTTTTTAAAGTGTTTTGCTGGGGTCAGGACTGGCATAGGTGCTACACAGGAATATACAGAATACTTTTGCTACCCACCTTTTCCTTATGTGTTGATCAAGTACAGGCTGCAGCTGAAGATTTGGCCCATAACATCAAGCAGTCTACAGCTCAGTGGAGATATGGAAACTATTATGAGGTCCCAAGTAGCTAAATATGAATGTTAGCTGAGGACTGGACATGATGTAGTAAATAAATTAAAAAAAAAAAAAAAAGTTGGCAATCCTGTCTTCAAGGAAATGTAGTAAAAAACCCCATAAAGCCTATACTTTATGCCAAGAGAATTGTTTCTAATGAGAATGTTTTCCAATATTTCCCTTGAGACATCAGCTGCTCCTTAAAAATAATGTTCCAACTTTAATTTGCTCATTTGTGGAGGCAGGTAGAAGTCTCAACAGATTGTGTCAATGAATATAAACTATAACTTTTATGCAATCTAGAATGTACCATAGCATTTGTACTCCTTCTTACTAATTGTACCTCATATTGTTCCCCAGATAATGCATTTTTCCCCTCTGTCTTTCCTTCCCATTTGAAGACTTCCATTCATCTGAAAAATACTAGTTGAGACAGTCCAGACACAATATCCCCCTAAACTTCTTTCAGGGACTTAATTATCCCTTCTCATCCATACATGAATAAACAGAAGAAAAAAAGAAAATCAGGACAAATTACCCATGGCCTGGATGCTCCAGGCATCATGTGAATCATCTCTCTCTCTGGAGAGAAGGGTTTATATGCCCACAGAGGGATCATGTCCTATGATCCTTGGAAAAAAATGAGCAAATCTGTGGGAACTCTCAGGAAAGCTCATCCTGTTTTGCTCTGCTCTCAGATCCTTGCAGCTTTCCATACACAGCTCTGGCAACCCCTGCTGTTGCTCTCTGAAGGCAGAAGCAGGTGGACAGGTACCGTTGATGCTGTTAGCCTTCCTCTCTGGCACAGGCTCTATAGAAAATCAAGTTGTTTGCTGTATAAAATTGCTGTTCTCCCTGCTACCTACTCCCACAAGCCAAAGCAGCTTCATCTGAATGGTGTCTGCACAGACCAGGAGCAGGTGAAGGGTGCAATATTGAATCCAGCTCTTCTCCAAGGCTTGGCCACCCTGCTGCACTGCTGCAGGATGGGAGTAATTATGTCTCTTTAGCATGGAACTAACGATCCACCCTGCAAGCCACCTCTGTCCTAACTGCATTTGCAAAGCCATTTGTAAGGCTGCATCTCCAAACCTGATTTTCTTTGCTCCTTGGATCAATTTCCAAGCTCTTCAGGAATTCGTTCTGCTCCCTGGAAGGGAAAGGCTGTCTGCTGACACCTTTGCTCTCAGTGGCAGTGATGTGTGCTTTGGCAGAGCTCTGGCATAAATTCTCTTCTGAAAAAGCATGTGCTAATTAGCACCCAGTTATCCCGAACATTTTGAAGACAAAAATACAGCTGGAGGCAATTCTGGCACTGTATTTCTTCTTGGTTTCTACGTTTTAGTTGAGAACATCTTATTATAGTGTTTTGTCATATGAAATTTTATACAGTTATATCTATGAATAGTTTGTTCTGGCTCAATTTTTTTCTTATTAATCACATTAGGCTTACTGAAGGCTCAGAGAGGTGGGGTTTTTTTCTGATTTTATAGCCCAGAGCTGTGTGTGACACTTGTTCTTTTTCCAACACAGAGGCTTGGGACTTTAAATGCACAGCCAAGCAATTCCTGTGTTATACCTGCAGCATTTTTCTAACTTTGTCAACTTTATAGATGCTTTATTTTCATATTTTGGTTAGATAACAGAAGCCTTAAAAAATATTTATCAAAGATGGACACCATCTTTATTTTTGTGTTCAGAATAAACCACTGTAGTAAAACCATCCCAAGCCAGGTACGTTGTTGACACTTTTCTGCTAAGATTAAGATGCGTACAACTGGAATTTTGCATGCTGAATTCTCTCCTACCTAGGTGAAAAATTATTTTCATTAATTATTGAGCTCTATCCACTGATAAGCAGTGGATAGATTAATTCTCAAGTTCCACCTTTTCCTCAGGTATTGTGATTAGCCATTATTTTCATCTTTTGAGTTGTAGTCTTTTTGTTACAGCTGTAAAGTCTGCTTTTGTGAAGCCTCTAATAATCAAGTGCATCTTGTCTACAACGTGATGATGATTAAATAGTCCCTGTTTTAAGAGGGTTCTAATTGCCAGTATA
Source organism: Ceyx melanurus (assembly GCA_024611195.1). Lineage (NCBI taxonomy): Eukaryota > Metazoa > Chordata > Aves > Coraciiformes > Alcedinidae > Ceyx > Ceyx melanurus. The sequence continues at coordinate 27,983 of JANHGL010001922.1, forward strand.
TGCCTCATGGTCCAAATGACTCCAGAAGTCGTTGCCTTATATTAGATACCAGTTCAATTACCTTCTAAATAATTTATTGTCATCTTACTGCAAACTTCAGGGAACTAAAATGTCTCAGGTAGCCAGTCCTTTAAGAGCTGTTCAGATAGCCTGCCTTGACACATTGTTCTAAAATCTACTGTGGACAATTCGTTGTAAATTGTACATCTTCTTAGCATTCATGGATAGACCATTAATGAGGGAATAAGTTGCAGAGTTTTATTTAATCTCAGACATTGCTTAACATGAATTATTGAGCAAGGGACACATAGACATTTTGTCCTCTTTGGCAGTACTGCTCTGGATGCAATATCCCTTCTTCCAGACAGATGGGTATGGTCTAGCCACAGATATCTGTGGATGTAAAGTGGATCTAAATCCCTGTTTCCTTGTAAGGAATAAAAAGCAAAGTGATGTTCACCTCTTATAATTTGGCATTTCTTCTGTGTAACTGTTTACATGGAAGTGAATAGGCTGTCTTGTATCAATGGAGAGAAATAAATATTTTGGGGTGCAATTTATTTGACCAAAGACAGATATTTATTCTGAAATGAGATAATTATTCCGAGTACATAAAGAGAAATGCTTATTTATTTTCCTTGGTGTCAGACATTTCTACTTGGTCAAAAGAATTCTGCTTTTTATGCCCAGTCTATGTACTTAATGGACAATTTATTACTGCTGAGGTATAATATCAGTTCTGTCATTCTTACTAGTCTCACTTATTCAGTGAGATTATTTACATATTAAAGTATTACTCAGCATGAGTAATGGTGCCAGCATGGAGGTTATGTTGCAAGTAGAGAGATGTTTCCATTAGCACTAAACCTTATCTCAGAAGAAATCACTGGAGACTGGTACTTCCCAGGGAGAGGTTCTGCTTTCTTTTGACTATCCCCTCTTCTTCTAATAATGTACTCCAAACAGTACAGCTTCTGCTACTTGGTGAAACAGAATTTATCTTTTTTCAGAGATTTATTCATGAAGTAGGAGGACAGTATGTGCTTAGGTATCAGGTTGTCTTTGTAGATCCCCAGCACATAGATTACTTGAGAGATGAGGGAGTTGGGGATAATCTTGTGAGATATTGGGAAAGTGTAACTGAAGATAATGAGGTGATGATGGAGGGGCTCATATATGAGAAGAATGGAGAGAACTAGGTAGGACAGGCAGACTTCAAGAAGCACAAGTAGATGTACAACATAACAAGGAGAAACTCACTGAAAATCTCTAATGGGTCATCCACTTAGGCTGGACACCCCATTCTGATCTGCAGTGGTTTTATAAGGAGTAAATATTACTTTCCTCTGAAAATAGGAAAGAAAGACCATTATTTCAGTCAGGTGGTATTCAATTTGTATTTGGTTTGACATGACCTTTTTACCCTTGGATGGAGAAGATGAGGTTATTTTATCATATGATACATCCTCTCCTGTGCTCCATTTGGGACCTCTGCCACTGACAGTGTTGCACTATTACGGAATTTGGTACCACTGGGATCTTTCCTACTAAAAACCTGGCATTTGTCTGAGCCTAACACAAATCCTCAGGCAGACAAACATAAGCAGCTGATCAGGACATGAAAAAGAAACCACGTAAATCTAGCTTCTGGGCCTTGTCCCATGGCCATGAGTTATCTGGAGTCAGATTTTGCTCTAATACCAGCATTAAGATAGAAAAACTAGAAAGCCAAGAGAAGCAAATTGCTTAAAGTGAATGTACACCTAGGTCATACACTTGAATTCAAGGTTTAAAATATTTTTCTCAAAAACATGTAATCTTCATCAAGACAGCAGTATGTCTGCATCACTATAAACAGCTCCTTATTATATGAATAATCATTAAATCTGTATCTACTGTCTGTGGACAAGCACAAGTTAGTAAATGACTGACTTACATCAAATGCATTTATTTTAATAGAATTATTCTATTCTAATCCCCTTAATAATAATGTGTTACTGCACTGTTTAGCCTTCCAGCTCACTGTGGTTGCTCAAATTATTTTTTTAGCAGTATCTTACCTCATTTCCGTATCTTAAAAGTACCACTGTCTCCTTGACAGTGGCATTAGCTATATCTAAAATGTCATTTTGCATGCCAAAACAAATGTGCATTCAGCACAGAGCCTCAGCAAAAGTAATGAGGTAGATGAGCTTTTCTCTGGTATCACCTAATGTTGGAGTAGTCCATATTTAGCAGTTTTCTACCTTCAGAACCCTCTACACAGTGAGGAACTCAGTATTCAAAATGATGTAGAACTCTTGGCTTTTTGTTAGAATTTCATCTCTTCACATGATACTCCTTAATTCATGCCTTGTGCAGCCAAAAGGAACCCTTGCAATCCCCTGTCTAGCCTCAAGCATAAACCTACCCAGATTTATTTTCTATTTGAACTTGAATCTTTTGAGACAGGAAGAATCTTAACCCTCTGCAACACAGGTCTCCACAAATAGTGAGGAGCTGCTCCAGCTGTCAGGAGTCTTGCTGCTAAAGGTGTGCCTGTTTCTAAGTTAGAATTTTCTAGGTCTTTCTCACAGCCATTGGATCCTATTAACCCTTGTCTGCTGGCTTGGACACTCCACTACCAAGATTATGGTCCCTTGTGGGACCATCTAGTAACTTAACTATCCCAAACTCATAGGTCTTCCAGAGTAAAGCATCTTTTGACTGTAACAGAATGCAGTGAATCTTCTCAGATACTCCAAGCATAGTTTCATTGCAAAGTCCTAAAGCATGGGTGGCTCATAGTGGTAACATTTCATTTCAGTGTGTCATTATTCTCCTGTACCTACAGCCTTTTCTCAGAAGGGAAAGGAGAAGCCCTTTCTTGCTGGGCAGGCACAGAGCAGCTGGCCACTGGTGCCCTGTGCCCACCATGAATGTGTCTGGCAGTGTTCACTGCTTGTGGGGAAACCATCCCACAGCCCCCTTGCCAAAAAGTTTTGGGCAAATACACAGTTAATGTCAAAGCATTTACAGGATGGTTAATAAGCTTTGGAACAAAGTGAGGTGGGAATTCTACCCCTCCCTCGCAGAGTTAAGGGGATAATGCAATAAATGTTTTGTACCTTTTTCCACCAGGAGCATTTTGCAATCATTCAGGAGGTTTTCTGTAATGAAAGCAGGACTTGGTTTAGATACCAGCTGTTGCTAAATGTTTGTTGTTTTGGGGGTTTTTTTGAGTCTTAAATTTGTGGAACTAAAATTCTGACCACTGAACTACCCTTCTTACCTCTACTTTTTCTCTTGGGTACTTAGATCCCTATGTGAAGATCCATCTGATGCAGAATGGGAAAAGGCTGAAGAAGAAAAAGACTACAATTAAAAAGAACACTCTGAACCCCTACTACAATGAGTCTTTCAGCTTTGAAGTACCATTCGAGCAAATTCAGGTAATGTCAAACAGCATTTTGTCTTCCCTCTGCATTCCACTTCTCAGCCCTTATAAATATTTAACAGGAATCTTGTTAATTATCACGTGTGCATGCCTTCATTAGCACCTAGGTGCCAGCCCTGTGCTACATGAGATGAGTGTGACTGCTTCAAGAGGGATATGATAAAATGCACAGTACTTATGAAGCTTTGATTCATCAGTGAGAAACGGATAACTGACATTTTCTATTAACAGAAATGGATTCTGAAAGAAAAAAAAAAAAGTCCACAGGGAGATAGCAAAGGAATGTGCCATAAAAAAAGAAAAAGCAGGATAAAAGTAAAGTAATATATAGACATTTTTCCAAAATTACTTGAAATAATAAATTGGCATCACCACTTCAATTTGTATTCCCTGTGCATTTATCGGTCCTGTTTGTTGAAAGCACTGCAGCATCCTCTTCAGAAAAACAAACAATTCCATCACAGGGAGTTTTTTCAGTTATTCACCACACTGTAGCTGTTTACTTTTTTTTTTAATTCTAATAAATTGATAATACTTATTAGAATGCCTTTTTAGGTATTTACTTCACTGTATAGCATATATTGTATATTTCATAGCATATATTTCAAAATCTGCAATTATGGACTTTGGTCATTTTGGAGTTAGCTAAAAAAGACTATATTTAGAAGTTATTTCATTAGGGTTACTAAAGAGATTTCATCATTAGAAAAACACATTTGAAATGTTATTCAGACTTAATATGGTAAGAATCACTGTGACTTTGGGGTAATTCACAGAAGTCATTAAGCAAACTTTCACAATCAAATAAAAACAAATGGTTATACCAGTTTGTTTATTGTTGGAGAATGAAGACAAGAGCTCATGGAGGGAAAGCAGATGAATAGCAGTACATCTGTGTAATTTAAAATGAGCCAAACATTAACGTTTTCAACAATTTACTAGTGACTGTGGATTCTGTCTCTTAAGGGAAAGAAAGTGCTGTCTTTAAGGATAATGGGAGAGCACCACTGGGAAGTCAAATCCCATTGCTACAGGCAGATCAAGCACGTGTTTTGCCACGTGGAAGGCAGACTGCTTTTGTAGGTAGCAACATCTCCAGGCCTTTTCAGTCCAAAGAATTCTTAAATCATGCTGATGAAACTTCTAGTCCAAGTATTTATTAGCAGAGGTGGTGCTTTCTACTAGCACCTCTTGGGTTTTGCAGTGCAGCTTTTCCTTTGATAGATGGTGCAAAGGTAAAGGGGTGCTCACATTTCTCTGTAGATTTATGTCAGAGGCAATGAGATGAAAATCACCTCAGAGTTAATCATCTGAGTAGCTGTTCTTACATCTTTACAGGTAAGGAAAAGGGTCTTTTGTTTACATTGTTGTCTTATGATTAAGACACACATGAAAAAAAAAAAAACAATAGTAACTAGTCCCTAAGCTTCTAGGTATATCAGGCAACTTATTTTTGCAACATAAAATCATAGTTTTGTGCTTACTTTTTATATCTGTGATTGTACCATGCATCTAAAACATAAATGCTCATTTGGGGATGCACCATCAACGTTAAAAGTGAGTGCATTGCAAACAGAAACACTGAAACATCATTTTGGCATCTAGAAATACTTGCTTCAGGATATTGCCTTTTATCATGAGTGCTCTGGGGAGAAAATCTTGAGTTTGATGTACACTTTTGTCATCAGCAACTATATAAATACTTTAGTGCCTGTTGGAATCATTGCTTTCTCTGGCTCAGTGAATTGCATAATCTTGTGAGGGAAAGGACTCAAAAACTAGACCTCGTGAGCCTGGTTTGCAGATATGCTTCAAAGAGTCCTTACTTTAAAAGATAATCATGTAAACACTGAAATTAATCATTCTGGTAAGAAATTCAGTTTGTGCATAAATTTAAAGCCTTACATTTAAAAATCTGGTGCTTGAGAATAAAATATTTTTGTGGAAGAAATGTGTTTCAGGGCATTTCTTCTTCCAATTCAGGAAGTTCACACTATGGTAAGGAGCTGTGTGTATTTATTGCAGGATAGAAATTAATCAGGAAAAGAACTGTATGTTCATCTTTAAAAATAAAACTCCTGAAGGAGAAGCATTTGCAATTCAGTAGTATCAGCCCAAGGCTGGCTTAGGTGCTATTGGGAAGGAACACCACTCCACTGAAGAAGTGGCTGTTTGTGCTCTTTTGACAAATACTAATGACCTGAAGGAGAGGAATGTGTGCATGTGCACGCAAGTGCATACACAAATGCCTGGCTTGAGCATCTCCTACCAGTGTGCCCCAGTCTGAGTGAACAGAAAATTGGCTCTGAGCAGTGACAGATGGGCTCACACAGATTTTGTGGGAATTGTTTAACCCTGTTTGCCAGAGGTCACCATTCCTACAGCAGAAGTGGCACTCCAGCCCTGGCTCAGTCGTGGGCAGCGCCAGCGTGTCAGAGACCCAAGACAGTGGGGTTTGTGCTTCTTTCCAACTCCTGTGAACAAGCAGCCTGTTTTCTACACTCCTCTGTAAATATACAGAATCTACACCTATACTTACACACGTCCACATGCCCAAACACACACACGGGTGAGTACACCTGTGTCTGCAGGGGAGTATAGGAACCATAAGGGCTATCTTCCAAATTTATCTGCAAATAGCTGCTTATCATGCTGGATGGGTAAGAGTTGTTTGGAAGCAGAAAAGCAATTAACAGAATAGAGCACAACACTGCAAACATTAACTTGAGGTAGAGCTGTTTCTGAATTTTAGCTGCTAACTTCTTAAACAATAATGTGTTAAATTGCACTTCTTTTGAACTGGCATACCTTAAGATCTGCATTTTAGCCCTGTGGACTTATAGCATTCTAAGTCTTCAACAACAAGCCATGAATTGTTAATCTGTTAAAGGAAAAACAAAAAATTAAAATCAATTCCTATGTGAAGGTCTTTGATGCAAGGGGGTAAGTTGCAAGTTAAGAGGGAGGTTGTGAACTTTTTTTTGCAGGGCTCACAAGAAACAAAAGCAAATGTTTGCATTTGCTTCTCATGGGGGGAACCTGCTCTGGTCGTCACACACTCACCACCACCTGCCTCCTGGAAAACCCATTGTCATTCTGCCTCCCAAGATCCATCCCTGCCTACCTTCCCCTTACTGCCGTGCTCACTGATCTTTTTTCTCTTATCTCCTTGTAGAAAGTGCAGGTTGTTGTGACTGTTTTGGACTATGACAAGATTGGCAAGAACGATGCCATCGGGAAGGTGTTTGTGGGGTACAACAGCACCGGCGCAGAGCTGCGGCATTGGTCAGACATGCTGGCCAACCCCCGGCGGCCCATTGCACAGTGGCACACCTTACAGCCCGAGGAGGAGGTAGATGCCATGCTGGCAGTCAAGAAGTAAATGGAATTAAATTAAATTAAAAAGAAGAAGAAGAAGCCTTTCTGCATTTGCCCACATAGTGCTCTTTAGCCAGTATCTGTAAATACCTCAGTAATATGGGTCCTTTCGTTTCCAGCCATGTGTTCCTGACACTGATCCGTTGTACTTTTAAATTCCCGTTTTGATTTGCACAAATCTAAATGTAGAGAGCCCTCTAAAGGCATTTCATTTCACCACTGCCCCCCCAGATCTACTCTTCTTTTAAGCAATATGATGTGTAGATAGAGCATGACAGAAATTATTTATTGTATCACACAGTTGTATATATACACCAGTATGCTCAGAATTTATTTCTAGTTTGTGTATTTGTATGTTGTAAGCGTTTCCTAATCTGTGTATATCTAGATGTTTTTAATAAGATGTTCTATTTTAAATTATGTAAATTGACTGAGATATAGGAGAGCTGATAATATATTATAGGGTACCTATCGTATCGTCTGCATTCCAGAAAAAAAAAATAATTCCAACTTGTAAGGCACTAGTAGTGACATCTTAAAGGACAACTTAAATCTGAGCTTTCAACTGGACCATCCTAACAACATGCTATGCGTCCACAGTGAATCTTGGAGGGGCAAATCCAATTGGGTAGACTTCTTTCACAGGCAACTTGGCATGATCTGAGCAGCTCCATGGCTGAGCTCGAGGAGACGTAGCCAGAAGACAGGATATCATTTTTTTGTATATATTCTGAAGCAAACACATACTAGACTGAAATGGCTTTAGATCGAAAGTTGAGGAAGCAGTTCCACAGGAGGTAAAGATTTCATCTAATGTACAAAGGCAGGCCATTGCAGAGGTTGTGCAGGGAAGGGGGGGGAGACAGCAATAGTGAAATGCTGTCATGAAAACAAGAGTAGCTCTCCGTTATCACCTTTATACAAAATTTGCATACTGTGAATTCCATCCATGATTTCACATTATAATGAGTTTTCGCATTAGACTTTGTAACAAACTATTTTATTATACTCAGATTAGAAGGAATGCAGAATATTTTTTAGACACAGCCGTGTGAGTTTATTATACAAAATAGTTTCATGGTAAACAGACAGTATTGTAATCCCATCAGAAGATGACAAATTTAGCCATAGTTCTAAATGCACTTCAAAGTAAGCCAAAAGAGAACAGCTAGTGACCTTTTATATACTATTTATACTTAAGTTTTAATTTGTCCTTTAAAAAAAAAAAAAGTGAAAACAAAGAACAAGTTCTAGAAAAACTGAAGCAACCTCTTCTGTATACTAGATGCTCGTTTCAGGAGGAGTTTTTAAATGTTTTCAATGTTATTATGTAGTAAATGGCACTATTATGAAGCTATTAGTCATTCCATAAGAGTCTTGAAAGACTGCTCTGTGTATCACTGTGACTGCCGTGTGTGCTTAGAAATGTAGTTTTCTCAGTGGATAGCAATCAATTTATTCCGTAGTGATATTGTAATAATACTGCCATTCCCTTCTACTGCACTGCCGAAGGAACGCGTAGCAGAAGCAGTTCTAGTTATTACGGACCAATTTAGAACTGAAGAGCTATGCAGGGGACAAGGATGCTAATATTGACTGGGTTGACCACACAGCATTTTGTCAAGCCCTGTGCAATACTCTACATTTCCAACCTCCCACGCTCCCCCCCCCCCCACTGCTTTACTGTAGATAGTCATCTTACCGCTAGTCAGCATGTCATCTCAGCTTGTACCATCTCATCAAGTCATTTAGGGCATCACTTCCATCCATCTCATGGATTGTCTGTCCTTTGAGGCCCCTTGCTTATCTTTCCAAGCTGTGAATATATTTATAATGCATTATAAAGAGTTCATTATTTTCAGCAATGCAAACTACCCCAGAAATGTGGAACTGCTGTACCTTTTGGAGGGAGGAGTGAGATAAACCATTAACATTCTTATCAAGGGTATCTAAGAGAAATTATTGAACACGAGGAACAAAGATTAAATGTAATCAGAGAACTGTGTACAGAAAACTAACCTTCACGGCCTCCCCAGTGCTCTGCTTCTGCTTCTGTGACAGTCCGAGAGGTCAGTGCAGTGATGGCCAAGCACCAATGTTTTCAGTACACTCAGAGTAAAGGAAGCAACAAAGAAGTGAGAGGAGAATAGAAGTCTGGATCTCTCCCCACCTCCAAAAGCAAGAATAGCAAGACCCATTTTATTTCTTTTTTACATGAAACACGGAAAAAACACAAGCGAGACATTGTCTGATAGAAACAGGCACATACATGCAAAGCATCAAGCTGAAATACTTTTAAAATCTTGACTTTAAGGACCAAACCCCACCAAAGAGAAGTAGACAGTCAGCTTTCCAGCATAAGAGCTTCATGGTCTCCAGCTTTCAGTTGCTCATTCAGGATAGCTGCAGGTTCAAGCTGCCAGGACTGACTCCTTGCATTAAGGTATTCTTAAAGCTTTCTCTTCCTACACTGCCAGACTGAAAGTCACCCTAGGACTGGTTTGTAAGGTACAATGATTCTCAGAGACTGAACCTGCCATGTGACCAAGATGACATTTTCATCCTCAAAGAAGCCACATGTACCTTTCTGACAAAGCTGTGTGAAGTATTAGAATCTGATGCTGTAGAAAGATCCTAGTTGCCTTTGTGTATATTTACTGCCTGCTTGAGTGTTTCTCTGTGTGGGTTTTCTCTGTATCTTGTAGAAATGTTTGGGGTGTTTTCTCCTGCCATATCGCTCGTGGCCCGCGAGCTGACAACTTTAGCTGTATTTTACCTTCATTTTTGATGAGGTGGTTTATATTTTGTTTCACTTTGTGTAGTGACTTCCCACGGTAGAGTTTTCCAATTGTCGTTAACATACATATTACACAGATATTCAATAAAAATGTTTTATTTCCTGTTGATGTTCTGCCATCTCTCTTTCGATCTAAAGGTTTGAAAAGACATTTCATTCTAGGACTTCACACAACCATCAATTTTGAAGTGTCACAAGTGTAATAGCACAGCACTCTCTGAGGGGCTGTGAAAAGCTGCTCTCATCAGTGTGTAAGCTGTGAGACAGTCACATCCAGCAGTGCTCCAGTAGATGGACTCTCCACCTCTATTGCAGATGAGAATCATCACCTCATTTTCTCAAGACCCTATTTACCTCAAAAAAAATCACTATCAAAATATGGCCCAGTTTCTATACCACAACCAAAACACCAAGTAGTTACTTACTTATGCATCAGCACTCTTCAAGCCATTTGGAAGGTGTGGTTGAAGTTTTCATTTGGAGAGAGATATTTTAACCTACATTCAAAAACTACTTCTCAGCTAGCCATAAAAATCAAGCCTCTTGTCGACCGAAGATAGAAGATTAAATAACAGCTTAAAGTGCATGGGGGAGGAGAAGGTGTGGGAGGAAGTGAATGCACAAATGAAACTTTACTTTTAGAATTGTGAGAGAAGCAGTTTATCCTCCCCCCACCCCCCCAACAAACAGAACAAATGCACCAGTTTAACCATAGCAGTTGTTACATAAGGCCTTACTATGAGCTAGAGCTCACTGTGAATATTTTCAGGGTTGACTCCTCAATATTCCCATTGCTCAGAAAGGGCTCTCTTTTCTCCCAGCTAATTTTTTTTTCCTCATCATCTAGAGTCAATGAGCACCAAACTGACTGATGCCACACTCAGCAAGCAAGAGCAGGCCGACAGTTCCTGGTGGGCCTTGTGATTTGAAGAGCAGCTACTCTTGCAAAGCTATGACTGACTGGAGTCTGGACTCGTGGATTTACAGCTCAGCTGTGAGGCAGGGCCTGCATGGTCTGCAGGAGCTAACACTCCTGTGTAGTTCCCCATAGATACAGGCAGGTACCACATTATGAAGTATGAGCACCTGCTGCTCCCTTTGCCATCTAAACTGTTGCATGATCAGAGCATGTCCTTAAGAGCAGACCCAAATCTATCAAAGTCAATAAATAAAGATACTTTGATCCATGTTCTATAGGGAACAGCCTTTTTTTTTTTTTTTTTTTAAAGCCTTGAGAATACCAAAATGACATCTTTGGCAATCAAATCCAGTTCTTTCAACAGAGCTAATCAGTTAAAGTCAGTCATTACAACTAATGTAAGGAAAAATGCTTTATATAATAGCTGTTATACTAAGTGGGAAAAGCAGCAAAAATTACCAATTTTATTCAGTTCATTTAACCCCTAATCAACTGTCATGAAAAACATTCTTCCCAACTGACAGACTGTTACCAAAGCAAAGGCTCTACGTCTCTCATTGCTTTTCACATCATGAGTCAATGAAAGTTAATTGCCTGTTAGTTATGCAAAGCAAGAATTAGAACATTATATTTTCTGATTACTCTAACAGTCAATTCCCTTATTTATTTATGCATTAGCATTTTTGCTCCAGGCTGCCAGTCAAGTTTCTTGTGCAGATACCATCCTGCTTTTCAGAATATCTACCCAATTCATGTCCAGTCCCTATTTTCAGTATCAGTTCAGACACTACTACTGATCCAGGTGTTAAAGAATAGCAAAAGGTTCTTCTATACACACTACAAAAACTTTTACCCAGTTTTAGTTGGAGTGAAGGTTGAGGGGGCCAGTAGTAGTCTTTGTTTTATGCACACACTCTGCAGTAACATACTGAGATTTTGAAGACATCTAGACAAACACAAACAAAAAAACCCACAACAAACCCAAAGCAAAAGAGTTTCGTCCTCTGACACAAGCAGTCTCATCAATTTGACAGATCACATCTAATTTGTCAACTATTTCATCTCTTTATACCCTCTGTTATTACTTAGAGCAAGCAGAGCACACAGCAGGCGATGCACTGACGTTAGACACCAAACAGAGCCAGCATCAGTTTTTTCTCACAAACAAAAGAGCAGTGCACGAAAGTGGCAAAATATTCTCTGCTCCACTAATCAAGATTATCCCAAATCCTGCACAAACCTTCTTAATTTTGCTTGCATTTTCTCAGAGCCAGGAACAGTTCTCTCCTCACATTCACCTACACGTACCTTAGCCCAGAAGGTTTCGTGACTCTTTCCTATGAAGGAGCAGCATCCACTTGGATCAAAAGGTTGTTTCAAGCCCCTAATGTAGATCTGTCATTGAAGAGTTCCAGATTGGGTTGAGGCTGTATTTGGACCATTCATCACAAGGAGGAGGGTCTCTGGCTGCAAATCCTAATTGAAAGCCTGACAGGCTGGAACCTGGAATGCAATGCTGAAGTCAATTATTCCACACTTAGCCAGAAACATTATCATCCACTCATTCAGGTGAAAGACAGACTCTGAGGCTCAGCAACTTGCATCCTGCTCAAGCTGGGGTTTGGGGGTTTTTTTGAGATACTTTCTGTGACATTCACAGGGTCAAAACAGCTTTCATACATTTTCTTTCTTTCAAATACAAGGTTGCCTCTATTCTTTAACTGAGACAAGTATTTCTAAGCCAGTTCTTCAAAGTTAAAAATGAGTGCCTAAATTGTTCAATTGGCTTTAACTCCATGCTTCATCAAACTTCTTAAAGCTTGACTCACTCCTCTCCAACCATACACCATGATTTGACACTGATTGATACACAAAAGCCCTGATGCAAGGCTATCAAGGAAATTATGTAGAGTGACTGATTCCTTTTCATGGATTAAATGAAGATGAAATGGTCAAATTTCAACATAGTGTAAGATTAAGGGTGGAGTGCTAAGAGGTTCATTGTTGCAGTTGTATATTGAGTAATGATCTAAAAAACAGATGAATAAATTGACAAAATTTACCAGTGGCCTAAAATTGCTTCAGCTGGAATAGATGTAAATTACAAAGCAATCTCTGATTTCATATATTGAGAATCGAGTACCAAGACAGGCATTTCAACTCAAATGTTACTGATTATCCAAATATTCTGGAGAGGTCTGTGAACAGCAGAACACAAATGCCTGCAAAGATGACCTCAAATGACAAAAGGAGGTAGGAGAACTGGCCGAGCCATTATGGAAAATGAAGGCAGAATCTTTTTGTACTGAAACTGCTGACAGAAATAAAGAAGTGTCTTCTCAGTAGTCTCTAAGACTCTAAATGAAAGATTATAATTATGTGAGAGTACAGACAGGTTGTTCAAATTCCTATCCTCATGTACATGTTTAGACTTCATATGTGTTACTTGGAATATGTTTAGTTGTAGACATAGTTCACACATTCACAGAAAATGCCTGTGTGTCCCAGTGCAACACTGTGCACAGATGCCAGGATGCTTCCTGACTCCATGAAGGGCATCTCTCCACTGCCACTGAAACACAGCACCCTCTACTCAAAATGCTTTGCAAAGATAAAACTAAGCCTTGAAAAATACCTATTGGAAAACTAGAAAATACTACTCTGTTAAAAGCTGTGATACAATCTGGCAGGTAAGTCTTTGTAGGTCAAACACAGGGTATAAAAAAGTAATTCAGAGTCCTAGTCAGGAAGAAGTTGTGAAAAGTAAATCTAAAATGAGCCAATCTGCAGGAAAACACAATATGGAGATTCTATAAATGAACAGAAAAATAAATGTGGGACAAATTAATAAATATGCATCCTAGCTACAGACTTCTACCACACTAGAGAAGTATTTAGCTACAGATCTGTACCACAGCAAAGCTGAGTCCTACCTAGTCCACATACTGTCTCATGTTAGAGCCTTCCAGGTCTCCAGAATAAAAACCTGAGAAAATTCAGACTACCATTGCTGTTTTGCTCCATGCTTCCAAAAAGTCTTTTTTTTTCACCCCCACAGAAAGAATTACATCTCCCATTCCAGCCCAGTCCTGAGGAGAAATGGTTAATGCTCCCACTCCTTGGATTTAACACAAACAAATAGCTGCCTGAAAGGTTTGAGCACCATGCCCATAATTAAATCTGCAGTAATTAGTAATGCAACAATGGCAAGCAAGAAAAGCAAGTGAGCTTCTCCAGCTGACATTTTTTAAAATACAGATAACACACAGGAATAAATTGGGGGGAAAAAAATGAGGAAAAAAAAAGAAGTAACTTTGAGATCAGGGGACCAAATCTTTGTCTCTTGTCATTATGCCTCAGACCACATGGTCTTACTTGCTTTTGTCTTTCCACATGTCACTGTTATGGCAGCAGAGCCACAAGATCTCTTCTAACTAAACTTCTGATCCCATGTTTGCTACTGTTTATGTTGTATTTACTGTGTTCCCTAATCCAGCTGAGCACAAGCTGTTCTGTTGTTGATTTTTCTCAAGCTTCTCTTGCTCCACTTCAGCTTAGCCAACTTTCTCAAGTTTATTCAACCACTCTGTGACAACTGGTGCCTAACAACCTCTTAGGAGCATGGGTTCAGGGAAAAACAATTTGCAAAAGCCTTTGCAACCAGTTACTACTTGTTTCAGATTATAAACTACAAAGATGCTACAGTGGTTAATCACCTCCCACAGCATAGTCCCTTCTTTCCATGTGCCATGGCAAGTCTACTTTTTCATTATCTTTTTCTATACCTTATTAGCAGTGATGAGTCAAACCAGCACTTCAAAGAAGTGTAGTACTTTTGGTGAAGAAGAAATGTGATGGAGTAGGTGACACTGAGGGCTTTTTCTGCCTGTACCAGAAATTCTCAATCAGTTTCCACCATGACTTTCATCATCTGAAGTGCCTTCATCACATCTCCTTCCCTAAGAGAGTGAACACTCTGCCTGGCACCATAACACAAGCCTATTTCATCCTAACCAAGGCAGCTGAACAATCAATATGAACTGCACATTAGCCTCAGCCAGTCTCCTCCCAGACTTGTTTGAAGTTGGCAGCACAAATACTCCTCTGATCACACACACTGAGAGGACTGTCTCCACTGGAGCCAACTTCAGGCCAGCTTGACTCACCTTCTCTCTTTAAGGCATCTCAGACAGCAAACTTTTGGTTGCAGCACTAGCTCAGATCTACTTCCAGTTATCTGAAAAGGCAAAAATTACACAATCTATAGACAGCAAACACACAGAACATCATCACAGGTGAAATGAAAGTAAACTCACTGGCATCTAGATTTTAAAATGCACTGAAAGAACAAGCAAGTTAAAAGCCTTTACTATCAGAGAACTCATTGCTAGCCAGGCTAACACTGTTATAGTGTCTTTGCTTTTTTTTGGTATGTGTGTGCATTTGTTATCTCCTGGGTGACAGCTCCATAAATCCACTCACCCTCTTGATATGTTCAAGGGTAGCTGAGGAGCTCCATCACAACAGAATATTTAATGTCCTTGCACAATAACACGGTAGGTACCTTGACTAGCAGCTGTTAAACACAAACAGGCACTGGCAGCTGTACTCCTCAGTGCCTAGAAAAGAGCAGGTTTCCTCCACACCTGAGCAACAATGCACCACTGGTCCTTGCTGAGGATATTACAGGGCATAAACCACAATTCCCACTTCACTTGCACTCACCTTGTTGCCACTCAAACTTCTTTTCCTAATGTTTGCAACACACAGACTTCTGATCCACAATTTGGGCACCTGGGCATTATTACAGCATTACACTAGTTATACACATTTCAGCAAAAGGCTTCAAGATCCCTAGCTTTTAAAATCACAAATCTGAAGATATCATTGACACAATCTGCTAAACCAGCATATTATCAGTCACTAGACTTACTCAAAAGCTTCCTGGAGTTTCAATATCCTTAAAGACTGCTGTACTTTTCTGTAGAGTGAAAAATTAAAAAGCAAAAAACAGAGCAAGATTAATGCCATGTCCTGATCAATTCATTAACAATATATTTCCATATTGCAGAGCAGCCACTTACTGTGACATGGCCTTGCAGAACTAGACCAGTGAGTGTCAGTTCATGCACAGACATGGCTGATCCAATCAATAAAAATTAGGCAAAAGTGCCTTTTAAGGCACCCCGTGGCTGGATGAACCCTATTTTTTCTTTTCTGCTCTACAGTCCTGGGCTCTATTTCCAAAACATTCTCTGATCCCAACCACAGCTTCAGTTGTTTTTCTTGGGCTTACCATTCTAGTTAATTGAACTTCTTGTGTGCTTAGGAGCTAATTAAGTAATTGCTGCCCTGACTGGCACAATGCTGCATTGTGATGATCAGTTTTTACTCCTGACTGGCTTTTTTTTTTTCAGTGAATCTTATGTATTTTACTCCACGCTTGTGCTGTTTCCATGCATGTAACTAGGAAACAAGAATCTTTCTCTCTTTGAGAATTTGAGGAAGACAGTTTTGTAGGTAGCATGTAACAGAGTTATATATTAACAATACCATTAATTAATTAGGAGCTTAAATATCTATTTTTATATCTATTTTTATATCTAAAGCAGCATTATTACTCTTCTTCTGTAGGCAGAAAATGAATGCCACTTATTTGGCCTCAGGTCAGCAATATGCCATGCAGGGCTGCAGCAGTGATTAGAGCTTCAGTCCTGACACAGCTCAAACCTCAGCAGTACCTGGAACACTCTCACTCAGCCATAAAGCATCACTGAAGAGTTTTCAGAGATTTCACAAAGCTGCTGGTGCAGTATCTTGTGGGGAGTCAGTAGAAACTAATCACTGCTACTCAGTGGTGTGGCACTGTGGGGTTCTACCTGTAAATATAACCACTGTTCAGAAAACCAGCCACTGCCTGACACAAAAAACCCTGCATCCAACCACCCCCTGGTATCTGTGTCAAGGTAAGAGAAGGTATATGCCATGTGCAAGCAGTACACACACTTCTTTGCTCACTCAAAATAGATGATGAGAAGCTGCTGTAGTTTCTGAATCTAGAGCATGGCAAAGCTGGATGGATGTATTATCTCTCCTTCACTTTCAGCTGTCAAGCTTCAACTTTTTTTTCAGTGCAGAATATTGTTTCCTTATACTTCAATCATGTTTCTACATTCCTTTCCCTTAGTGCAGCTGTAGCTCCACTTTGTGGAAGATGAGGAAAGCAGTGACCCAGGTGTGCCTAACTGGAGGATTGTGCAGTTTCTGAACCTAGCAGGCATATAAAACATGAGGGTCTTCAGAACCAGGCAACAATGATTAGTGAAGATTAGACCATTTTTCACTCTTTTTCAACTTGAAAGGTACTCAAATCAACACCTTTCTGTATATCCTACTCCTACCATGGTGTAAATATACAAAAAAACAACTGTAAAATACAGCATGCAAAAAAATGAAGGGAAATCTATTTCCTATACATCTACATACACAACCATGGAAACTGCCTGGTCACAGATTCATTTTTCAACCTGTTCAGTACCCTGCTGAATATTCTAACAGAAATTATGTATTCCATCTCTTAGGAAATTCTCCAGTCCTAGGGTTAATGCTGGAGCTGAACTGGCATAGTTTTGCTTGTCCAGAGGCTCTGTTATGAATGTTTTTAAAGGTAGTAAATAATTAATAAGAATACTTCAATTATATTTACAATTCTTATTTAAATCTGTTTGCCATACAACAGAATAGGAGTGGATTTTTGATGAGGCTACTTCCTGGCTGCACAGACCTGAAGTGATTTTTCAAGGAAGGCAACTTGGAATACACTTTCTTGAAAAAATGCTGGTACTTCTGGATGCTGCAAAATCAAGATCACTTTGTAATGAGGGTGAGGATTTGGCTCTAGACATCTGACTATAGGTATCCACATATAGGTGTACTTGATGCTTAGTTCCAAGTAAAGACAGCAGAGATTTAGTCAATGAAACAGCAATTCCACACAGGAGGCAGCAGTGCATGCATTAGGGAGCAGCTTCACTCTGAGCACCAGTGACTAAACTAGTTCAGGTACTCAGTGCTCATGAAGAGAGCTGTAAGTGGGCACCTCAGTTTAATGCCAATTTCAAAAGAACTCTTCTTCCAAGCCATCCAAAACTCTGTCAAGTTGGCTCTGCACAGGACAAGTATTTTTTTCTGGCATGCAGTTTTGAAGATATTGTGAAGAAATTTAGGAACCCCTCCCTGTGCTGGCCCCCTTCTGTGCTTCAGTGGAGCATGATCTGCTCATGTCATGTCAGTGGCAAGAGCTGCAAAGCCTCACTAAGTGCTGGTTAAGTCAATTTGCTTGAAGCCACCTCAGAATCCTAGGAAGAGAGAGGAGCTAGGTTATTCTTTTAGTAGGTGAAGGCATTATCTCAGCTTTGGATTTTAGGGCCAGTGCTTTTAAAGCTTTATAGGCTGTACTCAAACCAGACCCAGCACGGAAGAGTTGAAGTAGCTAAGGTGCTTTGACATGCTCACTCATTGTGGTCTCTAATTTCATTTCAGTGATAACCTTATCTGAAGAGAAAGACCCAGGTTTCTGAGGAGCAGGAAATAAACACACTCTGAACAGTCACCACAAGGCATTTGAGGACTTTTCAGGAAGCCAAACAACAAGGGGGGGAAGTAACAAGGCTTTGAAAAGGTGCTGAGAAGGGTATTTCAACTTGTACCACATGGAGCTCTGAAGACTACACATGGCAATGAAGGGATGATCACCTTGCATCAGTGTAACTGCTCTGTCCACTCAGGCTAATGTAAACTGAAAAAAATCAGTGGTGGCCCAAGCAGAATATGAGGAAATTGGATGCTAACTCATGCATATATAATCTAGGGATAGGTACAGTCTCCAAGGATGGTGTAAGGCCTGAAGCTGCTGCCTTGAGAACCAGACAGCAAGATGGCAGTGGTGCTGATGGAGACAGAGGGAACCACACAAAGCTCTGGCCAGGACTGCCTGCTCAAGAAGGCAGAATTGGGAGGAGAAAGCATTCAAAAATATGTTGTTTAAAGAAATTCAAGGAATGAAGAGAGTTAGAAAGTGGCTACAGCATGTCCCAGGCCCAAGGAATCACACTGTCAAGCACATTAAGTAAGCAGGCTTTTGGAGCACAAGCAGCAGCCCTTGTTTGAGGATGGCTGCCAAACACCCTATGATAATGCTGACAGTTTGGGGCTTTAAATTCCCACCAGCCCTCCACACAGACCATTCATCTGAGGGGAGTTTCCCAAGCAGACCTCTTAGGAGAAATCATCTTTCTTTCCAAGGTTTTGCTTAATGCCAGGGAAGCAGACCATGTAAACAGTCTGAGCTTCTGAATAAAAGGAATGCAGAGAGGAATGGAGATGAAAGACTAGAATGTAGTTCCTGTAAACAAAACCATCAGCTTCTTTTAAATTAAACACATACCTATCTTCCTACTGCTCCATATATATGTATATGCATAACGGCTCAGAAGATTCCTGAGAAATATGAGAGGCAGTGGTCTAGTATCCAAAAAAAAATTGCTTTAAGCTTTACTTAAGGATATGAGAATTATGAGAGTCTAAAGCCTGTCCTGTGCTAAGGTTTTGTCATTACATGACAGTAGTACCAAAGCTGTGAGTTAGATGCTCAATGCATTTAGAAAAAGCTCATTGTACTTCACAATAAACACATCTTGTGTATTTGATAATTGGTTTTTTTTAGAAGATGCTTTCCCCACCTTTTTTGTAAAAAAAAAAAAGTAATAAAAATCAAGACATCTGCCAATAAAACCTAGAGGGATAACTGCAAATACAGAATTTGGGTAAGATTGTGCATATATAAATAAGGTGAGAAGACAACGTCATCCTGAGCATTATGAAACCTTAATATGGCAGTTTCACAAAAGCAGACACACTCAGGTTTTTTTAAGCTCTGGGGCCCTATAATTGTCATTAATTGCCTTGCAGGTTGCTGTGCAGTACAGAAATGCCACCAGAAGATGTCAGGCGTGGACCGTGAGCTGGGGGCGTGGGGCAGGGGGAAAGCACTCAAGGAAAAGCACTTCAGAGCAACAGCAGGTACAGATGTCACTGCCAATACCTCAGCTTTAAGGCAAATGCCCGTTTGGGAAACATGGACAATGAAGTTTTTGGTGGTGTTTTATCTCGAAATTAAAAGTTAAAGTATCTTTTCCTAGCTCTTGTCATAATTCAGATAGGAAATTCCACTGAGATCTGAGTGTTAGTTCAAACCAACACACCTGCAGTGGATACACACCAACCCCCCCAGCTGTGGGATCAAGCACAACATCTGTTTGATCTGTGCTACAACACCCTCAAGTTAAGATGTGTGTGCTAGACATTACAAAGCCCATGATGACCGAGTAGTTTAAATGCAGTTCATTAGAACCATTTCATCTAAGAAACACAGAGCAAATTGACTTGCACAGTTCTTGTCAGCAGATTACCTTTCAGGGTACTCAAGGGAAGATATTGATTACTAAGAAAAGAGGTCAGGATATTGTAAACATGAAGTTTTATGACATTTATGGTTACAGTGCTTATCTACTCCTTGGCTTTTGCTCTCACTACAAAAGATTTCACAGTAGGGTTTTGTGATTTCTTTCCTATTTCTTTCTACCCATCCATAAGCTTTACTGAGTACTGGGATGACAAACAGCAGTAACAACCACTCATGGGACTCACTTCTGCCCAGTTCCAGGCAGGCAGCAACCAGTCAACTGTCCAAAGACATGATGAACAAACATAATCTTCCAATTTTCAGATACCAGATTGCAAGTAATTTTTATTTTATTTTTTAAATTTTAAATCATAAGTGGTCCTGCAGAAACAGCAAGTGCTTAACCAGGTTTAGCCACCTATAGAGTCAAGAATATGTGTTGGGGTGGACTGCCTTGACTTCTAGCTGGCAATTCCCAAATGGTTCAGCTTCACATAAAACCAAGAAACAGAACAGTATGTATTTTAAATGAAGAGCCAGTGTCTATTTTGAGTTCCCCAGGACAGAAGGGTTTTGTTGTCCCAGCCTTCAGCAAAAGGCAGGGTGGGGAAATAGATTTTTGGTTCAACTGTTCTTTATGAATATAGATCTGAAGAGTAATATATCTCCATCACAAAAACACAGCCAAGCTTGCAGTAAGAAAGTGCTGTCTTTAAAATGCTCACGGCTTAGAAATAAGCAACAGTTGCTATTTAGCAATGAATTATGAAAATTATTTTAAAATGCATACTAATTAGTTTACCTTGGAAATTACTCTTCATGTTAAAAGGCCATGAACAAATGCAGCTCCAACATTGCAACTTCATTAATGTTTTACCTTCCAGTAACCACAACTTTGCAACTTACTGTCAGTATCTCACAGCAGCTGATTACAATTACATGAGGATGCTTTTCTTTGCCATTTTCTCTCACTTCAATAGAGCAAAATCAAGATAAACCACACCTAACTTGAGTACTCTTCAACCACACACCCCTATCTACCCCATGCCAAACCAGCCTGGAATTACTTAAAACCTTTACTCCAGCTACTGACCTGCAGCACTGGAATTTGTAATGGAGTTCATAAACTAACACTGAAGGTCAAGTGAAGAATGTTGAAAATGGGAGACAGTAAACAGACCAGCCAAGATACACGACTGCATCCAAACTCTGGCTCCTGAGGAATTTGGAGGCTAAGAGAACAGCATGTGGTTTTCTCACACACCTTCAGGATTCTGCTTCTAAGGAACTCTATTCTGTGAAATGAAATTAACTGCAATACTCTGTGTAAGATGAAAGACAGACCAATTTTTATTTCCCTCTGACTTAAGTTGTCATGAGTCACCATCAGGAAAAAACAATATGAGCCCCACCTCTTCCTTCTGAAAAAAAACTTGTAAAGTCCCTTAATTAAAAAGCATTCTGCTACCTTTTAATTAAGATAGTACTAGGCAACCTTAGGCTTTGATAATTTTTTTCCTTTTGCATAGCTCTAGCAGTTCTAGCTATCTGACATTAAAATTAGAGTAGCTCTTATATTGCAGGGCCTTTTGGATTTGCTGTCCAGGATCATTTGTTGTGTATCACATCTGTAATTTTGCAGGTATATCTAACACACGAGGAAGTAACTTCCCAACACCTAGACCCACCATATACACATTTTCATTCAGGGAATTTTAGTCTCTTTAGGCCTTGTGAAACAACCTGGTCTTCAGCAAAAGTTTTTCTTTCCCATTTCAAAATGAGAACACAAATATAAAAGTTCTTCACAAACTGAGCTGGACATCTAGATCTCACCTTGGTCTCTTGCTGTGCCAAGGAAGGGAAGCCCTTCACACTCAGTACACAGCTCTCCTTTTACCTTACCTTGTATGAAGGGCAGCCTTGAGGCTTGTCCATGGGAATCCCTTTTCCCTTACTCAGGGACAGGGCTTTTCACACCTCCACCCTGTTTATCTGTCCTTCTCAGCCTCAGCAGGGGAGGAAGAAAGTGTGGGATCTTACATGCAGGCAGCAGTTTGACACCAGGTTTTCTTCTCTTCCCCTGCCCAGGCCTCCACTCCAGCCCCATCAGAAAGCTCTCAGCCAGCTCATGTGCTTTCTTCTGAAACGTGGGTCACCAAACTGTCTTTTGATTTCATTCCCCCAGCTGCTTGCTTCCCTTGCTACAATTCTTTGGTTCCTAGCCTTTCCATGAAAGTATCAGCAAGTGCTGCCCAGCCATATTTCTACCTTGATAAACCTCAGAGAGCCTGAGCAGCTCCATCCTTGTGCCTGGAAGAGTCTCCAGAGGGCAAGGTCTCTGAGAAGCAGCTGCCTTTAGAAAACAGTTGATTGAAAAGTCTTGACTGAGATATATAAACATCTCTATCTAAAGAGTTACTAGGCTATACAAAACCCAAAATGCTGGTTTAGGATGAAGTTCTTATCACCTGTGGTATAAAATCTAGCATGTAATAAACTGGATAGAGATCCTGTTTCCTCAGCAGCAAGACAGAAAGCAGGACAAGAAAGTTAGCAAAAAGACACTATTATTAATCATCCAGAGAGGTCAATGTTTCAACCAGGGTTTGAGTGATTTAAGCAGCCCGTGGTCAAGCAGGCTATGGGATTTCTCTTTCTCCCACTCTTTAGCACTGCATCCAGCCTGAATCCTCCTGAGGGCTAACATCCTTCTCTAGTCACCATGCTGCTGAAGTACATTTCATAAACAACTTAATACCAGTGGTTTCCCAACTATGGGCCACAAATCACATGCCCTTCATCTACAGAAAGCTGGCTAGCTCTGCCATGCTGACTCCACTCATTTCACTTTGGAAGAGAAACAAGAAATGAGGAAAAAAAATACTAAAAATGGATTGTACAGTTGTTAACTGTATGCATAGATGAAGGAAATTAACAGAAAAGGAAAGAAAACATTATAGAGACAAGCCAGAAACACGGATGCTTTCCTACTGTTGCTTTTCCATGTAGACTTTTTCTGTAACTGCTGCAGAAGTAGTTATGCAATCTTGAAAGAGACTCTATTTAACGTGGTTATATTTGGGAGGAAACTTGGGGATTCATTTTTGTTCCTGTACAATGAAATGACTCGTGGTGAGGCTGCCCTCTTCCTGGCTTTCTGGCATATACCTCTCACAGGAGGACTGCACAGTGACAACGGAAAGTACTTGGAGACTAATTAGCCTTGTGTTGCAACTGTTTTGGATTCCTAATTTAGAAATATATTAAAAACACATTCTAGAATGGCCATCCAAAGTTCTGAGCATGTTTTCCAGAATATCCAGCTCTCCAGTGGCATTAAAACCCATTAAACCACAGTCTTAGCATTGATCACTATTTCCACCTCTCTGCTTCTAAGAAATAACTACTTCAAATCCTTCCCCTACCATTTTACTTCAACAGAAAGACAGGCACAGGGCAGTGCACACATTCTCACAGCTGCTACTCAGAATTTGCTACTGCTTCTGCTGAGCTGTCTGCATAACCTGCAGACACTTTCTCATTTCTCTTATTACATATCACTAAGACAATTCTAGAATATGCAGTAATTTTTAAGCCTTGAACTGTAGTACTTACCAAAGAACCTATAGGCTTAGTAACAACCACATTTTTATCAGCTGAGAAATTGATTTTTTTTTTATCAACTAACAAAAGCAGTAGCTTTTAAAAGCTTATCTGCCTGTAAAGGAAGAAACTCCTGGCTCTCACCTTTCACAGCCCATAGTCTAGATGCCTTTCTAAGTTGACTGGATGCCTTTCTGGTTGACTGCTATTATTTTGCTGAGTGCTGGGACAGGCTGTCTGCTGGCAGGAGGACTCCGGCCACCCTCCTCTCACATTTGACTTACTGTGCCCATTTTGTTTTAAAGCTTTTTTGCAACATACTGTTCTTTCACACTCTGACTCCTCTCTGTCACTTTTGGCTTCCTCTGCACCCCACAGCTACTGCTCTCTGTTGCACTAAAGAAATAAAAGGGAAAACAGAATCAGTACGCACGAGGACTTATTTTTAAATCATTTCAGCACAGCCTAGGTACCATGATAAATATTTCCACGCCAACACATTGACCAAACAGCAATTTCTTTTCCCCTCCCAAGCCAAATATCATCACCTCATACAAATACAGTCCTTGCAGGCGTGCTTAGCAGCACCTCAGCCCCTGCCTGCCCTGCTGCCCGACCTTTGCTCGCGCTCCTGGCACGCCCTGAATTCACTGCCCCACGCAAGCTAATCCTGTAGCAGCCCTGCAACGAAGCAGAGCATCAGGAAAAGTGCAGTTGGAGGAAGGATTCAAGGCAGGCTTTTACCTGTGTGGCACTGGAGCTGAAGCAGAGGCTGGCTCTGGGAACCCTGTGGCTGTGTCAGTAAGAAGTGTGGCAGTCCATGATGTCTCTGTGGCACCCACCGGGCGGAACGCGACGCACGCTCGGGGTTGAATCAAAGAGTTTCTCTTCCATTTTGAAAAAAGGCCTAATATTTAGTTATATTTTGTGCTCATTGGGATATTATTTTATAAAGATCTGCTTTTCTTAAGCATCAGAATAAATTTTCTTCAGAATGAAACACTTCTCTCTTCTTGCAAGTGCCAAGAACGCTCAACAAGCCAAATAACACATCGTTATGCAGGGGGGAAAAAGCCCATGATTTCAACTTTGTGTGCTTTATTCAAAGTGATTTAATTATTACTTTTCTTCAGAGGTTATTAAAGTTCATTAAATTCCAAAGTGACACTTGCCAAGTGTCAAAGCAGTTTAATTCTTGCATAATGATGAGGAAAAATATGTTTTGTTTCAGTATCTTTGGTGAGAAGATAGGGTGTTTTGCCAGATTACAAGAAGGAAAATTCTCCTTAGTGCCAACGCCTAGTAAACTGCATCCTGTGTCTCACTGCTCCGTGCTGAACGAGGCAGCTGACAAATCAATAGGTGACTTGCTTTAAAACCTTCCTGTTTCTGAGTATTAGGACATGGTGTTATTTGCAAAAGAGCAGTGGGAAAGAGGGGTAGAAATTCTCAGAGAGGAAGAGCAGAGGAGGAACATGACATTTTGCCAATTTGCAAATAAATGGAAGCTGATTCATCCTGTCCAGTGGGTTTTCATATCAGCACTCAGTTAATGATACTACCCTGAAATATGTTGGTTCAGCTGTCTAGCAGCAGCAGCTTAGTGGACAGCACAGTATATCTAGTGCTTGGCCTGAGAGAGGGAAAAAAAAAAACCAAAGAGAAAGTGCTTACCTATAACTCCTGCTCCCCACATACGTACTTCAGTTGTTTACTTTCTGTAATCACAAGCTCTGACTGCAGCATGGGGCCAGAATAGATTGTTAATAGATTCAAACATTGAGTATTTGGCAGCATTGATACAGGCACTTCCTGAACCCTTCAGTTAAGTGGTTTTGCCTCCATGGCATTAAAAAATGAGTAAAATACACAGAACACTGCAATTGCAGAGGTTAATAGTAACCTGCTGTGATAACCTTCCTTAGATTTAGAATGTAAACTGAACTATATTTCAGTTTAAACACTGAAAACTTCAATGTATCAATAAGAAAAAACAGAAAAAAAAATGAAACCAAGAAAAAGGACAATCACACTCATCTACTGTAGAAACTTCAAGTAGACAAATACCTTACTCTCTTTGTTTAAAGTGTCCTTAAAAAATAATTCAATGTTGTTGAAGAAAAAAGGATAGTTAAGTGACAGACCTGAAAAGCCTGAGTCTTTATTTACACACAATTAGAAGCACTAAAGCTAAACCTCTGAGGAGTTCTTATCTTCACTTACCTACAGAATAGACACACCAAGGACATCAGCCTTACTCATCCAGTTCAGGAACACACTTTTGGGATAGGAGTTTAGTTCCTACTTTGAATACCTTTGTTGTCTCATCTGAGCTAACATCCAATTTACAACCTTACTGTGGATCTCTGTTAACAAAACTCAGAGCAGCGTGTTGCTCTGTGTCAGAGAACATTTCCACTTCTCATTACAAATCCCAACCAACAATCCACTTTCTTCTACCAGTGGAGTAAACTGAACACAGTTATTGCCAAGAACAGTTTCCAGATACTGGAACATGCTCCCACAGAAGGAAGCCAGTGCAATTCTTTCTGCTCTCCACTGCCTCAGCTACAGCACGAGGCAGCTAAGAGCACTCAGAAAGCCACAGAGACTCAGCAGAGAGGTTGCCAGATAAAAAGTACGTGATTCCTACATAGAGAGTTTCTCAGTGGTGACTGCTGAGAGCTGCTTAGAAGGGAGCTGAATGAAGAGCACGTTCTCAGAGCCTCCCCAGCTGCTTTATTCAAAGGAAGAAATGCCTTTCTTCAGATCCTTATCCCTTTCTGGGCTTTCACAACTGAGTGCACCCAGAGGAGTATCTTTCTGCTGCTATTCAGATCAAACAAGAATACACAAATGAAATCAGTGAAACAGAAATAGCTAAGTGAATAATTAATGTTACTGAATACTTAAAGTAGGAAAATGTAAATGATGTTTTCTTTTACCTCATTTTTAAGTAGTCTTTGGCATTACTTAGAATACAGTTAGTAACCATTTCAGTTCTTGCAGGAACGTGACTTTCAAGCCATCAACTTTTGGAATAAATTTTTTAGTACTAAAAATGATGGATCATTATACAAGGAGCAAATTAATTCTAACTAGCATTTCCCATAACAAAACAGTTAACTTTTCAAACAAGTGCAGCTATTTAAATGGATGTAAACGAAGCAGGTAACTGCACGGTTTTTCAGTTACATAAAATACCATTCTAACCCCATAAACATAAATCTGTCATACATATATTTGTCATTATTCTAAGCTATTTTAGAAATTCATACAAGCATCAAAACTTAAGACTAAAATGTACTGAACAACTTCACTTGGTAACCTTATATTAAGTCTGCTTTTCAAAAACTTTTAAAACTATTTAGTTCTGTAACACTGGTGTGCTATACTGCAAAAGCAATTAATTTCTTTTTTTTTTCCCTCCATAAATCTCTCAGTGGTTGCTGAAGATTATTTTGTTATATTTACATCTGCAGGATGCAACAAAGAGGTTCTCAGGTGCAAGCAAATAAAAAAATCCTCCATATGGTCCTGGCATTTAGCAAGAGGCTCCCACCCTATCCTAAGAATCTGCTCTATCATGTTTCTTCCAGAGATCTAAATACCTGGGGCGAGCTCCACACATTCCCAAAGACACTGACAGTACTAACCTTTTCTGGTTGAAAACTGTGTGGAGAAAAAAAAAGTTGGACTAGACTTTCTTCATCCTTACATACCTATTCTTCTCCCTAATAACCAACTTTTCAAAGTCTCAACCCATACATTTTCTTCTTCTTTTCTCCCTGCTTTAGGCCACCTCTATAAATTCCAGAATCTGGAGGGTGAAAATTTAAAGTGGCCATTTTTTTTTAAATGTCATTTCTCACAATTATGGGGGATTTAAGTGATATTTTATTACAAACTAGAGAAAGCAGAAGCAGTTAATGGGAAGAAAGAGTGATTCAGTTGGGAACAATTAGCATTTTCTCTATAATTGCTTCACAGAGAAATATGAGAGTTATTTCTAGAGAGTCTCAACTTGCAAAGCTTCAGTGGTTTTATTGTCCCCACCCATTAAATATATTTGGTAGCTGGCTGTAACCACACTTACACTGTTGCAATCAAAATTTCAAACTCTCTAAAATGCATCATTGTTGTAAGGAGCCTTTAGGCAAAAGCAGAGATTAACATTTCTGAGAGAGAGAGAGAAAAACAAAGATTTCATTCCACAGGCTCTCCATCTACAAAACCTGATTTCCAGAGATAAATACTAATGGAGAGTGTGTCAAGATGCCAATTATCAAGCTGCAGTTTTCTCAAATATAATCTTATGCAACACAAAAATACTATATTTCTTTTCAATCGTGCTTTGAGATCTTAGAAAATGGCCTGGTACAAAGAAAGGACAGGAGTTAATGCTGCTTTGGTGCATGAGATTATGCAATGGCCTGTCCAATCAGCCTGTAATACCTACATATCTTCAGGTTGTTTCATCAAGGGAAACCCATAAAAATTGCTTGAATTCCCACCCTAAAAGCCTAAGAAGAGATTAAGTTCTTATTTTTGCTGTCAACACAATGAAAGTGCATACTTTAGCTATTTCAGAAAGCATGGGCTTTATTAGCCATGACACTTAAGGAAGTAAAAAGTAAGAACATCAATTATAAAACCTGTTCATTTCCAGCAGCATTTCTACTTACAAGGAAAAAAGGCACCAGTGGCAGTAACAAATATAAATATGCTTTCATTGCCACCCTTATTTAAGAAATTCTAGATCTCAAAACAACGTTTGGCACCTCTGTTATTTAATATTCTTCAAAATTTAGAACATAATGATTAAAAATCAGTATAGACTTGGATTATCTTTGCAGTATGGATAGGTATTTTATCTTTTGTTATCTGTAGCAGAGTTTTACCCTGTAACAAATACCTAGAAGTCAAAGGCACTAATTAAAGATACCAAAGATGACACCTCTTACCTTAAAGATTCTTTCCAAAATTTACACAATTACTGCAAAAACTGTTCTATCTCTCAGCAATTAGCATTATAGATACATTTCTTGAAGAAAGCCTAAAATACAAATAAGAGAACCTTACTTATCCTACTTTATTTGTCACATCTGCTGAAGTCCCATCCCTAATTACCAACCATGTTTTGCACAATTTGGCCCAAACTAGTAGAAAATGCAGGTCAGACATTTCTAGAACTCTGCTATTGTTCTTTGCCATATTAGTTCCTATTTAGGTCCCTAAAATCCCAATTGACTACCCAGGTAATAACTTGGAAACACTGCTGGGTTTTATTGTCTTAGATATTCTTCAGTGAAGAAAACATGAACTTAACAGACTTCTGATCTTAAAGCTCTTAACCTTCAAACCTGCTCCTAGGACTTTTTCAAAGACATTTCACTTCTAGTGCTTGTTAAAAGGCAGTCTGAAGTTTGGGGGTTTGTAGAGGTAAGCACCCTTATGAGACTATAAAATGAACCCCAATTAAAGATGTTAAGATTTTAAAGCCTTCTCTGCAGGAAGCAACTTTCACTCCACAAAAAGACCTATGGGACTTGATACTGCCTAAGAAAATCAACTGCTGCTTTATTACATGGAATGAGGCCCCACCCATGTCCTAATCAAATACTAAAACATTTCAAATCTTTAATATTAAAGTCTTAATTGAATCCAGGAATTGCCAGACAATTTTTCTCAAACAGATCTCTCTGCTGAGATACCATCAGGAGAAACTGTGGCCATTGGCTGTGTGATTAGATCTTCCTGCTCCAGGCATGTCAAGTGCAACATAAGCATCAATTTCCATCTGTGAATGGTTGTTAGCTGCTAGACTGGAAACTCTCAGCTCCAAACCTGTAGATGGAGATGAAAACCCACTAGACCTCCACAGAGAATTGTGCTCTCTGGGACTGTTAGTTACACATCAGCATAACCCTGTTATTGACCCAAATGCTTTCCATACATCAACATGACTCTTACCTGTTGTATTCCTAGAAGGTTTCCTTTCCACTTTTAACAGCTGGAGACTAAAAGAACTATTTATGATATACAAAGAGCATTGGATCATCTCGATATCCACATCAATGCCTCTCAAAACCTTAGTGAATTCTTGGTGTGCTAGTGCAACTTTCAGCAGCAGGACATTCCACAGTGCAATTATTCACCAAATGAGAATATTTTCTCATGCAAATGTTTGGGGTCTGTTTAAGAAAGGAAAAAAAATCCATCACTTCACAGATACCACTTGAAGGTTGTAGCAGAACAAGGGAAACAAGATACCAAATTCACAGAAAAGAAAGGAAGAGACGGGCTAAGAGAAACATGAGAACAACAAAACATACCAAGTGCTAAGATCAGGTAGATATTTTATAGCAAGTCTAGTGATTAATAGTGCACAGAACAGGCACTTCTGCACTTGAATCTAAAATCTCCCAGCAAGACTCAAGAACCTAGAATGCCAAAGGCAAAAGGCACTAGGTTTACATATAAGAAGTCTACTGGGGTTATGATACTAAACCAAGTTCATGTAACATCTTAAAATTTACTAATGCAAATGCTCTATGTCTCACCATGCAGTTACCATAGTGTTAAAAACAAGGCTTTTTATGGTATTTACATTTAAGGTGTTGGGATTTTTTTTTTAAACATTACAAAATTGATGATGAACTGTGATACAGTTATTATCTTCCCAGTGTTCACAGGTGATCCAGTTGTTCTCTCTACATACAGTCTGCAGCACTGAATGAAAAGAGGGTTGTTTTTAATGGTATGTATTATATTTATACAGAAATTTCAGAATTTTAAATATAAGAATTATGGAAACAGGTCTAATTAATGAAAGGATACTCACTACATCCTCAAGACAGAAAATTAGTATAGTGGAAATATGTAGATTTCTCACTTTCACACTTGAAGAATTGAATCCAAATGTAAAAATAATTCTAGCAGTTCACATTGGGTGCTTTCCAGTATGGGTGACAAATGCAGTAAGAATTTTAGTCAGACAATATTAATTCTCCTTCAAACACAAAAAGTAGTCAGCCTGGATTAAAAAGAATTTTGTTTTATTTAGACAAAGGCACACAGTCTTTATTGTTAGATTAAACACATTTTTTACCTGCAATAGTAAAAATCTCAACATTATTTTTAATCTGGTATCACAAATTATATCACAACTAGTCAATGTTCAAAACTAAAAAGATATTCAGATATTTATATCTTAATGATGCTTCAACTTCTTAAATGCATAAAATGGATATTTTTAAAAAACATGACTCATCATTATGATTATGATACTATTTAAAGAGGAAAACTCAACTATCACAATATTTCCAGAACAAAGAAAATCACAAGTAGCCCTGAACAAGAATAGTTACACCAAGAATCCAGAAACAAAAGCAAAATGATTAAATTAACGAGGTAATGTCCATTCACTACAGTACAAGCAGAAATGGTAGGTGGAGATCTGCTACAATAAGTCAACACACTTAAAAGATCATGAATGCTACTAAAATACATATCATAGTCCTTTTTGTCCTGGATATATTTAAGTAGTCCTAAAGAAATGTTTAATAAGAGAAGTGAAAATGCTTCTAGAAATGATGATCAATGTCTTTTGCAGGTATTAACACCAGAATGACTGGCATGGAAAAGAAATGGTACCAGTAATTTTATTTTATTTTTTTTTTTTTTTTTTTGGTACTAAGTTTTTCAGTCATGGTTTGCAATGGTAATTTCTCCAACTAAACCAGATTTTTCTTATTAAAAAATGTCAAGATGTTTATGATCATTAATACTGATGCATATGGACTGACTCAACTGACATCTTTATAAAGCATCTGTGCCCAAGAAATACTGACAGTCATATGTTCATAATATCCATAGTTCTTGCTTAAATATTTGCTTCCCAATAATTACCTTTCCTCTTGGCTACTAATACTGATTTATTCCAATTGAAGCTGGAAATTGCCATAAAGAGCCACAAAGAGCCATAACAAGAAAACCATCAAATAGCTGGAGTTGTTTCCAACATACTAACTCCCCTGTATCTTCTGTATGATGCCAGTCACAAATCTTTCCACAGCTAATTCTCAGTACAGATGAAATTAAAAAAAAAGGAAAAAGAAAATCATTATGAATTTTGGAAGGAACTCTGGTTTTTTTCTCATTACCCTCTTTGCTCACTCTACCTCTCTCAAACTCAGAGCCAATCTAACACAAAAATAATGAATCCACAAATGTGTAAATACAAATCTGGTAATTACCCAATATAAAATTTGCTTTAAAGACAGAAAAAACATTTTTTTGCAACTACAGACTGTACTCTTTCAGTTAATATATACATTAAGTAACACTGAACTTAAACACGGCCATTTAATTATTTAATGAATGAAAAATTATGTTGAATTTACTTGTAGAAATCACCAACATTTACATATGGTTGAACATCATCTTTAGGAAAGAAATCCCACAAAGGTTAGTGCATATTATCAATGATAAAAATATTTCTACACCATTTTAAACCTTCAGCTCTGGATGTAGTTTATGTTTTCTACACAAATGTATGTGCCCATAACAGGAGTGTCATTGGCCATTATCAAAATAGAAATTATGTGCTGTTCATTGTTAAAGCATCTTGGAAAAATATTGTCTATTTTGCTTTAGTCAATGGGAGTACTTTCCTGTTTAGGTGTCCTAGATGACCAAAGTTACCCAGAAAAAACAGACACTCTCCCCCTCCTCCCCAGATAGGTACATTAACACCCAGATTCATTCAGGAATTATGCAGCTTCCCAAGTGAGATGGGTTCCCACTTACAGCAATCTCTCTACTCTGAAATCACAGATGTGAACAACTGGAGTGCTGGACTGGCAAGGATATGGACACAGGTTCTCAATTGTGGTAAGATAACTAATTTTACACCTTCACATCACCTTATTCTATGTTTAAACTTGACTATAAGGGTACCCTAATGAAATAAAAAGATAATGGCAAGCAGTGGACTAGACAATTATTAACATTCTACATAATATATCATTTTTCCTAGAATCTACTAAACTTCTTCCAGAAGCCTGAAAATGTGATAATAAACTGTTATTTACATACTTTTTTTTTCTCAAAAAAGCCACCTAAATCTTCTGCACTGTCAGCAGAAGTGTTTTAAGCTTTAAGAGAGAATTTGTGGGCATGTTGAAATCCATGAAGAGCTTTACATTTGTATAATAATACACAACAGTAATAATGTTCTGAGGTACTTTGTGAGTTCCCAACAGCTCCTTTGTTCACATTTTCTGCCTGAAGCATTTCTGGTTTCAAATATTTGGAAACTTCCCTTGTCAGCACTTCTTCAGGGTAGGGTACCAGAAGTGCTCTTGCCCAATACACCTGTCAGCTGGATGTCCAAGTTAAAAAAATCTTTAAAAAATCTAATTTTGGTGTTACTGCTGCTAAGTTTTAGTCAAGGCAAATTCAAAGCAAGTCGAGGTATTATGAAGACAAGTAATACTTGTTTTAAGTTCTTTGGTTTAAAATGGATGTGATACACAGTTTGTGAAATATCTCATTACCATTTCATATTCATGTGTGTTCTGTGTTAACTCCTTAATGATGCTTCAGGAGGTCTGAGATCCCTTGCTGGAAATTGGTATATTTCCTACCCAGCACACAGAGAAGGAAATAGGATGTTTTCCCAGACCAAGTTTCATATTTATTCAGAACACATACAATTCAAGTGATTTTTTTATTACTTTCTATTTTTAATTTCATGAAACTGATCAATTCAGGGACTGTTTGACTAGTATTAAAAGCAATATTCATTGGTATGTATTGTGGTACAAAAGGCCTACACAACCCCTCCCATACCACTTAAACCTCCCAGTGAAGGTTTTACCTGGTGTCCCATGGGATTTCGTCCACTGTGAAGGAAAACATCAAGGCACCCTGGAATAGGAGTGTCTTGAAAGGTACTTTAAAGCTTTGTAAAGTTCCTCCCCATTAGAATATACAAATGCAAAATAACCTATCCTATATCCAAAATAATCCATGGTGCAAAAATAACATCTGGATCTGAAATTTAAGAAACTCTTATTGTCATTAAATACACATTATGAAAACAACTGGTAAATCTGAAAAAGTGGTTATTATATATTAAAATTGCCTTTCAGTTTTAAGGCAACAAGAACTATATGCATGCAACTTTCTGACACCAGACTTCAACATTGTCAGAAGCCTGGACTCCTCAAAATGTTTTCATTTCTAATGTCCTGGCTCAAATGACTTTTATTTTGTCTGATCAGGAATGAAAAATGTACTGTATTAAGATGAATAAAGTACATTAAATTTCAGCCTAGCAAGAATTTTAAGAAGAGGTCTGTTGTTATTGTCAAAATGTTGTCTACTATCATGTTATAATCATTCATAACTGGATTGTAACATCTAAACAGGCACTTTTTAAACATCTTGTTAGTTAAAAATCAAGGATAAAACTTTTTTTAAACCATATGACTTTTCAAAAGGGCTTGGATCACTTGGCTGCTCATCTATTTCGTTAAGTACAAACATTTTCACCCAGCTTAAAAAATGAAAACATCAATAAACTCATATTGGTTATGATCACTACAAATTTTAAACTGACAGTTTAAGTAGAAGAACATTGCAAAAGTGTCTTTACTAAAAGGAAAGCTCCAGGCTTTGTTTGAATTCTCAAAACAGCAACCTTACTGTCTTATATCAAACTTGCATTGCTACAGGAAAAGTTTTAAAATAAACTGCAGTGCACAACTTTAATATGATTCTAAGAACTCATTAATGCTGATACCACAGGTGATTTTATTGGGGGTTTTTTTTGGTGGTTTTGGTTTTTTTCCTTTTTAATAAATTCTCTCCCTCCTGCCAGAATACTGTTATTCAAGATAAAAAAAAAACCTACTCTCTACCATTGTCAGTCTTTCAGATACAGTAAAAAAACCCTCAACATACAAGCATTTTAGAGCAAATTTGCAAAATGTTATATATCAGTAATAAGGCATCCACTTTACAGCTGTTTAAACAAAACAAGGAAATATTTCCCAAAATATATATTTTTGGATCTGTGTAAACAAAGCTTATATGTATTGCTTCCATTCATTTCAAAAATATACACCCACAGACTGAAAGTGATCTTGGTGCTATTCATTTTAAATTACTGTCATTTATCCAGATGTAATCTGAAGATACAAAACCCAAATATTTTTTAACTTAATGCTTTGAAATATGCCAAAAAATTCTTATGTGAAAAGAAAGATAAAAATATACCCCAAATTTGATGCCATTTCATTGAATGAAGAAGAAAGTACTATGAAAATAAACATTCATCTGGTTTCCTAACAATAAATATAAAGACAGTTATTATAACATACTGCAACACAGGAAGTATTACTATATTGACCTTAATGTTCAATCAGTAGTTTTTAAATCTCTCCTCATTGAGGCTTGAATCTTCTACCTTGTCAGCTGTCCAACAACTTTTAAGAGGGTTTTATTTTCTTGCTTCAATTGTTCATTTTCATCTTCTATATCATCTAGGTCCTGTGAAAGGAAAAATCAAACATTTCTCAGGACATAAATAGTAGCACTGGGAATTTAGCATCTTAGCTCTGAAATGAAGAAGCTGGGGGTGGGAAGAATGAGTGTCACAGCAGCTACTCTTAAATCTGTTAAACCAGCTTCTTCCAAGCACTGCCATAATTACACATTAATACTATATGAAAAATAGAAATGGATCAAGAAGGAAAGAAAATGCAGGCACAGAACAGCAACCCCAAAGACAGAACTTTAAGTATAACACAGAGCAGTACTGGAGAGAAGACTTTTCCCTCTCTTGTTCCTTTATTTTTTTAAGTGGCGTTTGACATAAGGAGCCTATTTTCTTCTTTATAGTGAGGTCAATCCAGAAGTGCATGCTAAAGATGTTGTGTTTAATCAATATAGTGATTTTCAAAAGCCTTTTCAGTTTGCCAAGCCAAAATCCATACTCCAATACCTTTGCAGAAATTACTTTGGGGTTTTTTTCTGTGTGGAGTCAAGAAATCCCTAGCAGCCACTCCTCCTTGCCTCACAGAAGTAATGCTGTGTCACAGCACAAATGACTTCACAAAAAGCATTTGCCCACTCCAACATAACACATTCAAGTGTCTTAAGTATCTAAACATGGAAAGTTTTGATGGAAAACTGAAATTTAAAGTTTCTGATTAAAAATTCAAAATTACAACACTAATTGATGCTTATTAGTAAAAAAAGTTGCAGTACCATGACAGTTTGGACTTCAGACTTGACAGATGAAAGGAACTCATAAGTACTCAAGTGACACTAATTGGGTTGTAAATCCTCACTGTCAGACTCTCTCCAAACAGCCATTTAACTACAATGACATCTCACTGATGTCAGAGATGACCAAGTGTAAACTAGTCAACAGCTGAACTCAGCCTACAAATATTTAAATGTCTGGAGATGCTTTTCCCTTCAGACATTTGAGGGTTTTATGAATTACTCCTTTCTTACCAAAAAATATGGCATACTTGCTTTTAGTGGCTAAGGTACTGGAGTGAAAGAATGCTATTTATGGTGGAAAGTCTTTTCTGTTTCTCAAAAAGAACATGTGATGCATTTATAAAGTATTTATACTTTCTGATCTCAGTAAAATTATCTTGTTAGATATATTGGTCAGATTTGAAGACCCCTATTTAGGTTACCTACCAGCAGAACCCTTTTAAAAGGTCATGCATAAGCTCACTGAGGTAAGTTTGGGCCTCATTTATCAGAGCTTGAGGCTGAAGATCACACCTGTTCTGTGCAAAGCAGCCAACCCTGCTGCCAAGTCTGCACACTAATGCTCCCTGAAAGGATGGATGTCCAAGTGGTAGCTCTCACAACCTCAGTTATGATAATAAATCTTAGGGAAATATGACTATCCTATTAACTTCCATAACCTTCTATCACAGGAATGATGCAGTATTTCTGTAGCTTTTCTTAATATTCTAAACCTTTCCTCTTTCTAAATTCACATGGATAGAAAAATAAAACTGCATCCGTTTTAATGAAAATATCACTTGAAACATGGGTTCAAACTTCTGTAAAATGACAAATTATTAAGCTGGCCATAAAGTCAAAAGACAGCTATTTGATTACTAAGAAAACCCCAAGGGATGCAGACATAAATAACATGCACTGCAAATAAGCTAACATGATGTTGTAGCTATGATAAATGCTAACCTGATGGAGAAAGGAAATAAAACACTCTTTCCTGTATTTGAGAGAGGCTGTCTAGGGATCCCCAATAAATTGTCTGTGTATATCTCATGCAATGCTACCACTGAAGTCATTTTATAATATAGAGTTCTCAGGAAGGACTATGTTCTGCTTTATGTTTTTTTTCCACACAAGCAGCAGAAACTGCCATCACTCAACATAGGCAAGGCACAGGCACTGCAAATGTGTAAAGATGTTTTTTAGTGAGAGACCTGATCAATTTAATTTAGGACATTGTACTTCAAATACAGCAGGAAAAAACAGTGTATCTGGAAAAGCAAACCTTGTAAACAGCCATAGTCCTAAACCACAAGCTTTCAGTGATTTAGGTTCATTTGATTTGTTCTTTCTGACCTCTGTGTCAGGAAGCCAGGTGTGAGCAGTGGTATTAAGTAGCTTTGCCATCCATTATGTAGAAGGAATGAACACTTGCCTTGACTGTAATGAGGTCACCAGCACAGATGTGACAGATTCTTTGCAGAATGGAAGAACAGCACAAAGGCCACTTCTCCAATTAAAATAGGTATTTCCAAAACAGACAATTCTTCCTTTTATCCTACCAATTCTCTTCTAACTTGATTTAAAAAATAAGATACCTGTTTCAGAATCTCAGCTACATTCGTACTTTATTTTTCAAACTTTTTTGTCAGCCTTTGCTCCAAACAAACAATGTAAATTGGAAGTTTGCCTCTCTGCACATAGACCTGTTGCCTCCCTTTATTCCTGGATTGACCAAAGCCAGTTTGAATGGTTTTCCAATTTTTATGGGGATGTCTGAACTTGACCAGTAGAAACCTATTTCCCTAGCACATTCAGGCTATGCACCTCAGCCAGAAAGTGCAAGATGAGGTCATTAATTGCCCAGTAGATGCAGGTGCCTGAAGAAGAGCAAAGAGAATGAAGACACTTTTATCCCCTCTACATAGCACCATATAAGAAATTGTTTGCTTACTCTGTTTAGTAAATCAATTTCTTCCTTCAGCTTTCCAATTAGTTCCTCTTTGTCCTGTGTCATCTTCACTAATCTTGCATTTTCCTGTCTCTCCTTTGCAAGTTCCTAAAACCAAAATATGCAATGATGTTTGAAAAGTAATTTTGTTTATATGAGAGTTTTAAGCTATTATCATTAAAACAAATGAAGAAAATCCCACATATACTTACCTGTAATTCTTTTTCTACAGCAAGTTAAACCCACATCTGAAAGCCCTTCTTACGTTTCAAGGAGCTAAAGAATCACATCTAAGAAAATATTTTACCCTCAGCAAACCTGTGTGATGTCTCTGATTCCAGAGATAATTTTTTAATTAATATTTAACTTAAGCATTAACCCAAAATTGGATAGGAGCCCAAAACACAAGTAAATAAATTGAAAGCATCAGCACCCAAATTAGTTACACTGGGAGGTTTATTCCTTTTTTTTTGTTTTGTTTGAGATGGGTTTGGGGAGGGCAGCAGCAGGGGGTGGGTGTGGTGCCATACCAGCATTAACAGGGAATGGAGACTTAGTATTAGATCTGACAGTGTGAGAAAAAGGGAAAATGTCCATTAGGAATTCAGTCAATCAGGCTTCAGGATACTGAAAGAAAGCCTTTAAATCTTCCCCTATTTTCTGTGTTACTGGTAGTTAAATTATTTCGGGAGGAAGGTGAATTGAAAGGATTACAATGTACTTCATTCAAATCAGGATACCCCAAGACAAAAAAAAAAAAGAAAGTCTATATTGATCCTTTCAAATAAAGATCTATTTTAAATGGGTTTACTTAGTAACTTAATTCACCCATATGAACTCAGAAACATTTGGCAAGTTACCCAGAAAAATCCACTTCGGAAGATGGAGAAGCCAGTAACAGACTTACACAGATGAGATTATTTAGCAAAATACTGGGTTAGGTGAAAATCTCATTATTACATTTTTCCAAAAATTGTTTGTGTGAAGGATGCCTGAAATAATGAAAACAGTGTTTTACATATCTATTAAAATGTTTAAAACTTTAATTTCATAGTAATTAAATTTTATATTTCGGTACATTAAAAAAAAAATAATTCCAAAAACTAATAGACCAGAAGCAGTCTTAGTAATGTTCTGAACAGTCCAGGACTCCCTTCTTGCCCCCAAGTTATTTGCCCTGTGTTGGTGTGCCATGAGGCACACATGAAAAAGACACAGAGCACTGCTGGCTCTAAGTGTATTATCTTTACTTCAACTATTTCTCACATGTCAAATGGAAACTAAACATCTGTGATCAGAAAGTTCACATTCTTCTCAGACAGTCTGACTCCTTATACATTTTTATAGATGTAACTAGCTCTACTTCAAATATTTGGCATAATTTCTATGTATTTTACTTGTTAATTTCCCCATGGAGTTTCAAAGGTACTTGATTCTGTATGTATGCTGTGCAGATGGCAGTTGGTACTTACCCTTTCAAGCTCCTCAATCCTCTTTTCCAAAGCATTACTTGGTATGGAACTGCCAGAAGAATTTGCATCCCTGCTGTACCTGCTGTAAGTTGTCCTGTCTGTTCGGGAATATCTATTTGAAGCATCATCTTCTGGTGCATTAGCTGTGCTACAAAGGCAAAGAGCAAAGCAGACACACATTTAACAAAATGGAAATGACAGAAGTAGCAAGAAGTGCTTTTCAAAGCAAGCAGTAGGTCAATTAAACTGCAGAGAACTTATTTCACAGCTTTCGTGTTGCTGAGAACTCAATTCACTGCCACAGGGAGTTATTACTTGGATAATGCAACTCTCATCATATAGGTAACCAGCTTTAAACAGACACCTATCCTATCTTATTTTTAAGTATTTAAAAGTTTTATCAATCAGGCTCATTAAAAACCATGCTAAAATACTTTATTTTAAAAAGGAAAGTCCCAGTATAAAGTTTAAACCAAGCAACCTTTTAAGTAGATGAAAACATAAAGCATGAAAAACAAGTACAGATCCAAAATGTAAAAATCTTACAGATAACAACTGAGTTTTCAGGAACTACATGTATGGCCTGTAAGGAACTGGAAAGCAAACCAAAGTAGGAAAGTGATGCAGCCCAATATTAACTTTATGCCATTTCCAAATATTTTACTTCAAAACTTGGATATAGAACAGTTTGTCATAGCTCAGTTGGCAGGCACTCCCTCAGTAACTGGTGGTTAAGTTTTTTTAGTTTAGATCATGCGTCTAAAAAAGTGCTAACTTAAAAACATTTATGAGAAGTCAAACAATTCCAGAGTCACAAACTTAACAGTTGTCTTCCCATAGCATTTTTTTCTTCCTAATAATAATATTAATTATTCTACATTGAAAGGAAGTAAGTACAGCAGAACTGAGTGCCCAAGGACCAGGCACAGAGATACAGATCTTTCCCTCCTCTATCCACCAAAACCATACTTAAGACTTTAAAAGACACACAGCTAAAGAGCAAAAGATGAAAAAACCAACATCCTTGTTCAGAAGAAGTTGAAATTGTGACACAAAAGCCACCTGGACATGGTCCTAGGCAACTAGCTCTAGGGGGTCCTGCTGAGCAGGTGAGTTGGACAAGATGCCCTCCCAAGGGCCCTTCCAACTTCAACCAGCCTGCAATGCTGTGAAATACACAACTGCAATCTGTGATCAGTGCTTTGCTGGAGCAGTTAGGGAAAGAATGCAAGACACTGTAAACATCCCTACAACATTTCCTTTAAACCAGTCTGTGATTAACGTGTTCAATTAACAGTTTTGCATTTCATAACTCTAGAAAACCCCTGCTGACATTCTGCAAAACTAGATGGATAGAGTGCAAATCAAAAAAAAAAGGATTATTTGGCAAAAGGATGTCTTTTCATGGATGTAAATATTGTTTTGCTCCAGTATGTGTGAAGTTTCCAAGGCACACTGACACAATAGTAAGGAATTTTGTAGCTTACTATTATGACCATATTTAGCACTGCTTTTCAACTAGAAGATCTTTTAAAAAACAAAACCAAAACAAATAAAAAAAACCCACCCCAACCCAAACATTTCTAGGACCCGATATACAAGGTGCAACACAAGAGAAACATTTTAATTTAACTCTAAATTCTGGATTAGTTAGCTCTCTGAAAGATGTGTTGTTTCATGTTGTTCATGTTCATAAGTATAATAAATCTAGTTTATAAAGATATAACAATATACTGATACTACTAATAATAACAGTAATGTTATTATTAACCTGTCCAAAACAGACCAAACAAAAGAGTTTTGCATAGTAAGAAAACAAACTGGGTTTATGTTTTCTCTTGGGAGAGAAGGGGGAATAGTGCATTCCTGTGACAGCAGAACCTGTTAAAAACTGCAACTGAAACCTTGCTTCCTCCACTTCTTCACTGAATAAAGGTTTACAAATACTTGTAACTTGGAAATTGCTGGGATCTCACAAAGGGTATGAAAAAGAAAAAAAAAAAGAAGCCTATATGTACATTGGGTAAAAGTGGCCATTAGCACCAGATGAAAAATGATAGGGGTCTGCAAGCTGAAAAAATTTAGACTCACTGCTCAAGAATGCAGTTCAAATATATTCCACTTTTTAGCATTTAAGTACCTTACGCACATATGACTGTTTCAACACTTGCAGCTGAAACACTTAGCTACAGGCTATGGATGCAGGAAACTGTATTTTTAATTTTATTTTTCAAGAAAAGCATCTGAGAGTGTATTTGCAGCTGTATGTTCACTGGATTTGAGTGTCCACCTGGAGAGTAGCAAATGAGAAAGCATCTGGATAGAAACATCCCAAGCTACTGCTTCAAAAGGGCATATTTGACAAGAAGTTTAACAAAATTCAACTTGTTCCCTCAGCTTACTTTCAATTAACCTCTATCAAAATCTCATTTTAAACATGTATTCCTATACTAGAATGCTGAAAACAGAAAACACTTGCAACTTACGAAGATCTGCTTTTCCAAGTTCTTTCCTGGCTGTACTTAAATAAAAATCACGTTGTGAACTCAACCCACAGTGCAGTTTGACTCCTCTTATACAGAAACAGAAGTTTTGTTTTGGAATGAAGTACTAGCAATTTCCTTTAATATAAAATACAACCAGTTATTTGCACAGAGGCAGGTTTAAAAACAGTATTACAGTAAGGTTGAATAAATCTTGCTCCTTCCAATGCCTCTTTGGTTCTTTCAATGTCTTCCTGCAGCGCTGTTCAAACTGCAATTTCACTCAACTAAAATAACCCAGTCAAAACTAAATTTTGTTGATTTCAACTACAACCCATTTATTTTTATTGTCAGAAGTTTGTGACTACACTTGATTTGAAAACTCCTGATTAATTATGTCACTGAAATCCTGCCAGCTACCAACAGCTTTGGAAGAATGAAGAAGAGACAGTATTTGCAGATGGGCCACCTCAGAGCTCTGTTAGTTCAGAGTGCTCAAGCCAAGCCCAAGGCTTTCAGAGCTAAGGAACAGCAGCTTTGCCTTCTCTAGAGCTGCACATTCCCAGCTGCCTCCCACTTTTCCTGGCTTTGGTCTTCAGGTGACTGAGTAGGAAATCATTCAAGGAGCTGCTGCAGCAATCCAGCAAAGGAACCACTGACTTCCAGCCACAGTGGCTCTCTGAATCATCACCCTGCCCAGCTGGCTCAACTCAGAGCATCAAATACTTCTGCAGAAATAAACACCAAGTGTTTCTGCCTTCTTGGACTACCAGCATCAGTCAAAAATGGGATACAAAAGTCAAGAAAAGCACCTCGAGTGACCCCTATTTTAAGTGTTCATGTGCACACAGTAGAGGTCCTAATGTCCCAAACTGGGTGAGATAATGCTGCAACAGCCAACCCTCACTGATGACTTCCCAAACACAGGCAAGTCTGGGCAAACTGTTATGAAACAGTATTTTGCAGCTGTATTGTTTTTTGAAGTAGTGAGACCAAGGTTAGTATGATGGAATGTAAATTGTTATCATTTAAGTCTTGCAGGAATCTAAAAAAAAAAGAAACTGAGCAAGAGGATTTCAGCAGCACTCTCAAGGTTTCTTTCAGAGCACCCCCCATGAGTGTCTGAAGCAATACCTGCTTCTGGCCAATTCTTCTTCCTCACTTATTTTCAACTCTTCCATGAATGTGAAACTCGAGTAAAATAAAATCTTTTAGCATTAGTAGGCTCTACCTGTCATGTTCCACGTTAATGTGCCATACTGTGGCAAAAGATGGGGAAAAAACCCAAATAATCTCTGACATTTTGTATGAAAGCCATAAAACCAAACCATATTGTATTCATTTCCACTAATAAACAAACTTGTAAGAGGAACACACCCCTGAACCACCAAGAGATTTTAATCTAACTCCTTCTGTAAACTGATCCAGCCTGATCTGTCTGATCCATGAACCATGCAAAAATCTTCTGAGTTATTTTAAATCCTGATTTGCAAGGTTTTCTTTTCATTTTAAGACATTTCTAAAGAAGAAGGTAAATTAGTTCAAAAGCTAGGAGTCTTAGAAATAAGCTGCTAAAACAAACTCACTGTGCTTATCAAAAAACTCCTATGTCCACATACAATGTTTTATGCAGTTAGTCATGAAACTACAAAGGAACCTTTCCACAAATTTTTGGGGTGTAAGTGTGGACATTTGTGAATTAAGTTCAGAAGAAAGACTACAATTATAGCCCAAGATCCTCATCCCAAACTTTTATTTACTTTACTGAATAAGGAGTCAGGCTCAGTTTGTCTAAGTCAGCCAGAACAGAAGTAAAATAACATCACAGCAGCCAGCAGAGTTCATTTGTAAACGTGTCTTCCAGTCAATGGACACTCAGTGAAACAGGTTTCTCAGCAATGCCATATAAATGTTTAACCATGGACTGCTGCATCCATGTAAGGCAAAGGATGTGGCTGTGGATGA
The DNA here is from genome assembly GCA_024611195.1 of Ceyx melanurus. Lineage (NCBI taxonomy): Eukaryota > Metazoa > Chordata > Aves > Coraciiformes > Alcedinidae > Ceyx > Ceyx melanurus. The sequence continues at coordinate 71,729 of JANHGL010001922.1, forward strand.
ACTACCTAACACATCTGACCCGAGTAAATGAGATCTAAAAGAGAATACATATAATCCTATATTAAATTTCAGAAGATGGAGGTTCATAACTCAGCTGTGAAGCTACTAGCTCCAAAGTAACATATAGTCAAGTGAGACATTTGCTTGGGAAACTCTTCTGTACTAGTAAGACCCAGAAAATTATTTTATTTTTTATTTTAA